>CABFOV010008913.1:0-21535 GCA_902141375.1 Timema poppense
ATTTAATTAAATTCCCTGACTTTTCCCTGACCAAGCAAATTCCCTGACATTTCCCGGTTTTCCAGGTCGCCGGACACCCTGTTAACATTTACTGATTCGTTTAGTGAGAAATTACAAGTATTCTAACTAATTTTGCTTTGTTTTCTATTATAACGTTAAATATTAACAAGCCACCTTTGTTTTCATTATAATGTTAATTATTAAAAGTTGGACTCTTCTCGATTACTTCTAAGGTTGTGGAAGTAATAGTCTCACAGAAGTTTGAGTTATGCCGAGAAGTCAAACATTTGTGTAGTTTGTAAATACCAGAATTGATATTTATATTTAAATTTAAATTTGTTTAGTCTGAATTCACAATGGTGATTCAGGTTCGTTGTTAATCGTTTAAAAGAGGCTCTTTAAGCCCTTTATTATGTTAGTAAGGTTTCAAAGGTTTAATGGTCTAAACTAATTGATAAATGTCAGAAATGATATTTAAGTTTAAATTTAATCTTAAAATTTATATATGTTTCGTCTGAATTCACAATGGTGATTCAGGTGCGTTGTTAACTGTTTAAAAGAGGGTCTTTAAGCTTTTTATTATTATATTAACAATTTTTGATTGTTATTGGGTCTCTTCTAGACTAATTCATATAAATAAATAATTTACTTTGAGATTGTGAAATAAATGCTCAAATTACTGCGCAAATGCAGTTTCTGCCGTTATTATATGTTTTTCAACACTCTTCAGTTTGCCTTGTGAGGCTATGTATTTTTTTTTTGTTTACCTCTGTTTTACCTTGAATAAATAATTCATATTTTTCTTAAACTTGCAAATTTTCCAACTTTTTGTTATAATAAATTCCCTATAGATTCCGTCCACTCTCTTCCTAGCTATTGTGGCCTCTAACAGTTAGACGTGGAGGTGGAGAATGGTACAATGGGGTTGTCCTCTCTAAGGAGCCCACGATAGCGAGATAGCTTACTAAAAACAATATCAACCATGTCTTTATGACCTTCAAATGGCATGAGGGTTGAAAGGTAAGGAAAGAGGCCAAGGCGCTAGCGTGTCTTTTATGTCCCCTATACACTCAGTAGAGGTAGAATAAAAGCAAAGTTTAGACTGCCTCTTGCTGTCGTGGAATGAAAGAATAACTGTAAATATCCACCTAGTGCCCATTGTCAATGTTGGAGCATGCACAGTGTTAATTATACTTTAGTTGAGTTTACTGGCAGGTCTCGTACGGGTCATAATTTGTTTTATTAAGGTGCTAGTCTTTATATTTTATTTTATTTACCATATTCTTTATTTTAATTTAATATAAATTTATATTTTCAATATGTGTGTGGGTATAGAGGAATGTGTGGTTAGTAAATCATTATTGAAATCTTTTTCAACTTTTCAAGACTTTGCTTTAAAAGTGTGATTGTTTAAACTGATAGACCAACACCTGATCTTTTGCAACTTTTAAGTCTTAATCCATAGATTTAAGTTAATTTATTTTTATGATTTTTTTTTTCTCTATTCCCAAAATGGTTAACTTAAAATTAGTTTATGGTTTATAATTTTTTTGACTTAAAAGTATGCTCCCAAGAATTTGATGCAAAAAAAAATAATTCAAGGGAGCTTGCCCAGCTCCTGAGACCATTAACTGCCAGAGAACATATATAATTACTATAATGAAGTGGGCTAGATATAGAAGGAACCATTTCAAAGGTAATCAATCTACCGACGTTTGCATGGAAGGAGATTGGGAAACCATTTGGGGAAAAAAAAATCTTTAATAGACCCAACCAGGATTCAAACACTGATCTGTCATCAGTAGGGTGCAGATTTTGCCCTAAATGCCTTTTTTAATCCTATGCTTTGAAAAGTAGACTTTTGAAGTATAAGTTTATTTTCAATAATTGCGAAGATAGTGTGATGACTTTTATAGTGCTTATAAATGCCTATTTCAGTGTTTAGTGCCTATTTTACAAATGGGAGTCTTAAAGTGCCTTTTTTATCTCTATCTTCCTCACACCCTCTTTTTTTTTCTAAATACTTGCGGCTCCCCCCTCCCCTACCCCTCGCTTTAACTCCTTAGGTCACTCCACGTGGATACTCACGATAGGTAGGAAAAACTCGTGTCTAGCGGTCTGATAGGTTCGGACTGTTCAGATTGTCGACAAAGATTTTCTTTTAGCGCACAGCAGTGTCAGTTCATTCAGTGGTTGTGTATATCACGCTGTTGTTAAATGTGCATATCTGTTCATTAATATTTCTTTGTATTGGACTCAGTGTAAATTATTTGTTATTGTTCAAACTAAGTTTCATTTCTTATTGAAGGATTTCAACGACAAAGTGGAAGGAAATATTTATCAAAGTGTAGCATAACTATCTGACAAAAAAAATATCTTATTCTCTTGTTAGGTGATGCCTTGTTAATTTGTAGAATTCACATACATTATTGGATGAAAATTTCCATATATAATATTTAGGTAAAATGCGAGATGAGGTATCACCTAGAACAACACAAAAATACTACAATACAGATGAAGGATTCCAGAAATAACACAAGGTCAAAACAATTTTTTCCCTAAAGTTAACGATGCAGATAAAACCCAAGAGCAATTTTCTGCTGAATTATGCTCTGCGATGGTAGCTGCAAGTATTCCTTGGAAGAAGCTGGAGAACCTGGATTTCAATGCTTTTCTCAAAAAATATACCAACATGAAGATACCAGATTAATCAACCCTGAGGAAAATCTACTTGCATTCAACCTATTTGTCCGTAAGTTTTTACAATAGTAGTTTTTCTTTCTGACATTAGAAATATTAACTGAAATGTATTGATTTAAAATATTTACAATAAACATTATTTTTATTTCATTTAAGACAGTTGAGAAGATCTGAGAAGATATTGGAGAATCATACTTCTGGGCTTCTGTTGATGAAACCATTGGCATAGGTAAAAAGCAATTTTGGAAATCTTCCTGGAGCAGTCACAGTTTTAGAGGCGAGGTATTTGCCTATTATGAAAGATGTGAAGATAATAAGGGGAAATAGAAGAAAACCTTAATCAGGCTTCTGGCTAGGTTGGCATAATCATCATCGACAAATTTTACAGAGTATACCAGCGAGACCCTGGGTGGAAAGTGATGGCAATTATTGTGGAAATCTTGGAATGACATCACTCCCAGAAGTCAAGCTTAGCTCAACTAAGATAGCTTGTCTGAAGTTTTGCCCGATGACTTCATGTGAAGTCGAGAAATATCTCACACTCTAAAAACATTTTGTCGTACAACAGAACAAAATTTACATCTGAAAACCTTGAGAAGTATTTGGTAATTAACTCTAATAGTAATTAATTTGTGTTTAAGGAAAGTGTATGCTGGATTTTTACAAATGAATAATAAAAATTTTGAGTGCTTTGGTGCCTTTTTATTGCATTACTGTGCCTATTTTTTTCTTTTCAATGCCTATTTACTGCCTTTTTTTACTTTATAATGCCTATTTATGTGTCTATTTTTGAAATTTTTAGTGCCTCTTTGCCTTCCTTTTTAAAAAAATTTTATTGCCTATAAATCCGCCCTCTAGTCATCAGCAGGTCAGTCTAACACAAGAGTGACACCTTAGACCATTCGACCAATGAAGTGGATAAATTGTGCATCTTTGATAACAAATTTCCAGGTAGCTGTACTTTAACATAATAGGTATACTATTATTTATCCATAGGCTTAACTTACTTACTTTAAGGCATTAGGAACTTGAAAGTTCATTGCCACACTAAAAAAACACGCCCCCTATCCCTATCTTGAGCTAGTTCTATAATCCACCTCATTACACCCTATCTCTATCTTGAGCTAGCTCTAATTAGTCCGCCTCATTTAACCCTATCACTGTCTTGAGCTAGCTCTAATTAGTCCACCTCATTACACCCTATCTCTACCTTGAGCTAGCTCTAATTAATCCACCTTATTACACCCTATCTCTACCTTGATCTAGCTCTAATTAATACACCTTATTACACCCTATCTCTACCTTGATCTAGCTCTAATTAATCCACCTTATTACACCCTATCTCTACCTCGATCTAGCTCTAATTAATACACCTTATTACACCCTATCTCTTATCTTGAGCTATCTCTAATTAATCCACCTTATTACACCCTATCTCTACCTTGATCTAGCTCTAATTAATCCACCTTATTACACCCTATCTCAACCTCGATCTAGCTCTAATTAATCCACCTTATTACACCCTATCTCTACCTTGATCTAGTTCTAATTAGTCCACCTCATTACACCCTATCTCTACCTTGATCTAGTTCTAATTAGTCCACCTCATTACACCCTAGATCTATCTTGAGCTAGCTCTAAATAGTCCATCTCATTACACCCTAACTCTACCTTGAGCTAGCTCTAATTAATCCACCTTATTACACCCTATCTCTACCTTGATCTAGCTCTAATTAATACACCTTATTACACCCTATCTCTACCTTGATCTAGCTCTAATTAATCCACCTTATTACACCCTATCTTTACCTTGATCTAGATCTAATTAATCCACCTTATTACACCCTATCTCTACCTTGATCTAGCTCTAATTAATCCATCTTATTACACCCTATCTCTACCTTGATCTAGCTCTAATTAATCCACCTTATTACACCCTATCTCTATCTTGAGCTAGTTCTAATTAGTCCACCTCATTACACCCTATCTCTGCCTTGAGCTAGCTCTAATTAGTCCGCTTCATTACATCCTATCTCTACCTTGAGCTAGCTCACCTGAATACACCCTTTCTCTATCTTGAACTAGCTCTAATTAGCATACCTATTACACCCTAGATCTATCTTGAGCTAGCTCTAAATAGTCCATCTCATTACATCTTATCTCTTTCAGATCCATTATAATGCTATCCTCCCATCTAACTACTGTGATTTACTATCCTGTTGATTCTAATAAAGTTGTCATAAATTCATGTGATGGTAAACATTTTTCTCTCTTTTTTTTGACCACCTCTTAGTACCCAGTTGGGGTCGATGCCTACATTAATTATTATAATTAAATAGGGATATATGTTGAATTTCAGAGGAAATGTACACACATATATGCATGTAGGGAGAGTAGGAAACCATTTAGGGGAACCACTCTTAGTACATCTGACCAAGATTTGAACCTCGATCTCCAGATTATTGATAATCCAGTCTAACACGAGAATGACTGGCTAGACCATGCAATCATTTCTTTGGTCCAATTTTCTTGTAGGTGTGCTAGAATGCTAGGTGATTATCACAAATATATGAAGAGAATGAAGGCACCTTTTAGCTCACTGGGTTCTTCCCCCATATACAACAAATACACACATTCCCCAACAATCATAGCTGCTTCAGTTGGTCTCACCAATAGAGGAGTGGCATTCCTTCTTCTTGTTCCTGTAGGCCCTCTTGCCCTGACTCGGTGCTGCAGTCTGGGTGCCCGACACTGAACTACTCCGGACAGAGCTTGTTCTAACACTCGGTTTACCCTCAGTTTTAGCACCAGTGGAAGACGAGTTATTGGCACTTCCTAAAGAGAAAGTAACCGCAACATCTTTATATGTTTAGAAGGCAAAAATGTAGTATATTATATACATTGATAACAGTTGGAAATGTTGAAACAAATATAAATTTTGATCACATTAATTGGGAAGGTCAGTAAATGCTACAGCTCATTTGTTGAGCTGATTGTAAGAGAAACTTAACCTACAGCCAATGATTTTTCTGGGTAGCTAAGTAATGATTTAATGTGCCAAAATATCCACTGTCAAGAGTATAAATAATAAAAATGAAGAAAAACTGTTATCCGCCCACCCTGAAAGGTAGCGAGCAAACTTTGTTTAGTTCCCCTGTGGAGCGGCTTATAGCATAGGGGCATAGTGCAGCCAGTCGAGGTGTGATTGCTACGGTTCAAGGTAGACAGAGTGTACATAATATTGTATAGAAGTCAAAGAACAGTGGCCTTCTTTTATATCAATATAAATGATATTAGCTGTGGTTTAATCTCAATAGATTGTATAACTGTGAGATAGGATATGTTTTATTTATCTAGTAATACATTTGACCAAAGTATCAAACACCTTAATCTAAGGGCTAAATTAGGAGAAAAGATAAGTAGGTAGAGAGCATTGAAAACCTTACTATGCAGCTCCTCAGGTTCAGAGCTACCCAAGTGATGTTAATAAGAACCTAACCTTTCTTCTCCTCAACAGTGACAGCACTCTTGCAGTTCTTTGCCCCCTTGAGGACAACATTCTTCTCGGCGGTCCCCTCCCAAGGAGTGCTACCCAAGTTGTTGTTTATGNCTTGAGGACAACATTCTTCTCGGCGGTCCCCTCCCAAGGAGTGCTACCCAAGTTGTTGTTTATGTGTATGGGTGGGCGCTTGGCAGCCTGCCCGCCAGTGCTGGGCCCCTTGGTCCCACCACCATGTGCCGGCACCTTGTGGTTGTTCAGAGTGCTGGTCCCCACGCTGTACCATTTATCATCTACACAAGAAATAAACCTCCTGTGAACTCGTACAAGTATCTAGTAGCAAATAATACCGTTTTTATTTGCTCCGAGTCTTACCATTCATCCGGACTACATGCATTAATTACTTTTCTGGAGTAGGGATGTAAAAAACATAATTTAGAATAAATATATCCACATTTTTACAGTGGGAGAGTGGGAAAACTTTTTTTTTAGGAATAACCACTCTTCAGGTTCGGACCTCATCCTCACTGTCCCAAGCAAACCAGAATGGATGCGCCTTACATTTAGTTTGCATTCCCACCGGTGCGAGTGATTAGTAACCATCAACATATCATCACTGACAGACAGGCAGCCTTGAGCTAACTCTAATAAAACACTAAGAATTGCTCTACCAATGGTATGACATGGAGTGTTGCCAGGATAACTCAAGTTGGTTTAGATTGTGCTCGGTAAATTTTTGTTCTAATCATTTGGTAGAATACTCATTAGCCAGGTATCAGTGGAAATTTATTCCTATGTAAGCACAGTCCCATTTTCATAGGAAGGGATACACGGAAAAGTTGGATACTAGAACTAATTTCACATATCCATATGCCAGGTACTGTTAACTGCAAGTGTCACTTTTGATATATATTATCAATACACAAGAAATAATAATAATAACACACACATACTTCGATGGCCACATGATCTAAGGTGCTACTCATATAGTCTAAACTGTGGATGAGGAGCAGATCGAGGTTCAAATCTTGGTTGGGTGTAGGCTAAGGGGAGTTTTTCCCTAAAGATTTTCCAATCTCTCTCCATGCAAATGTGGGTATACTTCCTCTAAATATACCCTTCCTAAGCCCTAACACCATTGGCATAATTAGTGCATAGGCACAGTATGGGTAGTAAGATGCGGTGTTAAAAAAAACAGTAATAGGAGCCTAAGATAGTAAAACGTTATTGTTATTATTATTATTATTATCATCATTATCAATAGCACCACATCTTACTACCCATTCGGGTTGTACGCACTTAGGCTAATGTGTAATGGTAGGATTATTAAGAGATGAAATGGAGGACCTACAGTTTAAAGTGGGATCCGAACCACGGCATTCCACACATTCACAAGTTATGATTAATACACGTCTTGTCAGAGGTCAAGGAAGGGTTTGACAATTAGATAAATCCATGGCCGGACCGAGGATTGAACCCCAGACCTCCAGCACAGAAGTCTGACACCTTACTCATAGACCGCCAGGTCACCTATTAAATGTTAGCTTGCCGCGAAAAAAAGTTTGCATTTTCTAAAAGACCCTTCCTATGAAAATTGGGCTGTATCCAAATAGTTTACTTATGCGGCGTCGCTTTGGCTCATGCCCTTGATAGTTGCATTGGCAATCATGTGACCAGGTGTAGAGCTGTCCGAATAGTCGCGAATGATACCTTTGCAGTCTTCTCAAGGCCTTGGTAATCATGGATACGGAAGGCTACCAGTCATGCGCTGTTCTCACGGAGTGGGTTGCGGTGTTTGACTAGCAATTGTTTTAGTATTATCGTTTCGAGATAGAGCACTGACTTCCTTTTTCCGCCATTTTAAATACGGTTGTTGCCATTCAAATAGTTTGATGCAGTCTTTGCTAGGGACAGCGCGAGATGTGTAAAATCATCAAGACTGCATCAAATCTAAAACTCAAGGGTCCAATTAGGGAAAATCTATCACTGGTATAGTTTTAACAAGCTCTGCTTACTCTGCCAGCACTCCATGACACATCACACTAGTTTGTGTTTGCAAAGAGGAGTTTTAAACGAACATTAAATTCATATTTAGAATTATTTTGTGTGAAACTAAATTATATACAGGACCCTGATAATACGTACCAATGATGATCAAATGCACATCAATACTTTGTATGAATAAGCATGTTATGGTTCATGTATAAACCTGATGCTATTTTTTACTGTGCATGTAGTGTGATTGTTACCAACCATCAAACAAGACATCTTAGGGGCTACATAAAATTTATATATTTGTATAAATAGTCAGGGTCAGATTTAGGGTCAGCCATGAGAAACTCGGACAGACACATGCGATCTGGCAGCGCCATTTTTCTTCTTCCTGCCCCCCATCCACAGATGTAGACTATAGAATATGTATAATTTGCAGTGAAAGATTAAGGTGAGGCCACGAGGGCAATGGTCCTGATCCCTGAACTTGACAGGGCCCCTAAAAACAATATACTTTTTTTTACAATTATTTAATTTAAAATGTTAAAAATTATAATTTTTTATCAACTAGTTATTCGAAAGTGCATAATGAGCATAACAGAACGCTGCCCGAGATGTGTTTACTTTCTAAGAGGGCTAGAAAAGTGTCAATAAGTGCTTGATCGCAATCACAAAATAATTCAGATTCTTGAGTAGTGATTAGTGTCACATTGTGTTATATTTTCTCATTTTCTCATTTAGGTAAAAAGTTTAAGGTGCAAGTTATTTAGCTTTGAGTGAAAACAAATATGTCTAAGAGGGGAGAGTTATGAGAAATGAGAACAACCCCAGTTGCACAATCAATCTAATATACACCCGATATCACCCCTGAGGGAATTGCAGTTAATATGGAGAAAAGATTTATCTTCACTCTCTCTCAGTTAATTTTGCCAGATTGCCTCCCTTTCAGTTATAGGGGGATGGTGTGCTGGGTTATAATGGAGTTTTTGGCTACCACAAAGAAACAGCATTGCAAAAATTGTTTTATATTTAAGAGAAAACACCACACAAAAACAAGAAAATGGCAACGCTGTTTCCCAATAATAGGCATGCAGTTTCCTCAGAGATGATAGTGAGTGTAACTATCTAGAGATTAATTTATAGGTGATATTTTATTAAATCCATTCGGAAAATACTTGTGCACACAATGCATAATATAGATCAAAAGAGTCTTACTACCTCTTCGGGTTATGCGAATTGGATTTAGAGGAACTGTGCCAGCATTTTCATGGAGGGAAAGATGAAAAACATTGAGGAAAAACAACCCTCAGTATACACAACCAGGATTTAAACACTGATCTCCCAGTCAATAGTAGGGATGTTAAAAAGTATTGATGCTTTACTAATATGATGGAGGAAGAACAAATGACACTATTTCTCAATTCTCACTCATTTTCTGCAACTCTATCAATCTCTTAACTCATCATAATTCATAATTGTTCTTTCATATTTGTTTATCAATACAACCTGAGGGACAAGTGGTGAGCAGTCTACTATCCCTTCCTTTATCAATGAGCACACTCATCACAAACTAAACAAAATAAGCTTTTGTAGAGCTCGATGGACTCAGTCAACTCAAGGGTGCCACAAGCAGCCGTGAACCCTGTAGTTTCCTCTGAAGGAACTTATTAGCATTTGTCACAATTATATAATTGGTTCGTTACAGTCTTCTCCTTCATTTCAAAGTGTTTGAAAATTTCAAAGAGTCTATTAGTTTTGGACTTATATTAAATTTGGTGGATGAAGAAAGACAGGTGGTGATTCAAGTTTAGTTTAAATTTAAGTATTTTATAATGGGCGTAACATTTCAGTGTTCAACTATGAATTAATTTGAATAAGCCTACATTGCTTTTGTTTTGTATTTAAGTGACTCACAATTTAAAAATTAACACGAAAATCAAAGTTGAGCAGAGGTGGAATAAAAAGAAACGTAGGTGGGGGTAAACAAGGGGAACTTTCTCCCCTTGGTAAATAATTTGCATTCCCCTCCTCCCGAATGGAAAAAAAATTGCCTCTCGCTAAATTTATTCATTCCCCTTTGATATTATCGAATACTAAGCTGAAAAATTGTTATGTATCAAACTCCAAATAGTTTCTAAAGGCATTCAATTTTCAAAACTTAGGCAGGGAAGGACAATTCCAAATAGTGACGAGAAGTGTTTAATTTAAAAAAAATACAGATCAACATACAACTATACCTAATAACACCGTTCCCTTATGGGGTAGGCTAGAAACTGTGCGTCTAGCTCAAAAAACACCTGTGTATGTGATTCATAAACTCTCTCCACACTTCCCTATTTTTGCATTCTTCCTTTGCTTCAACAGCCATACTCCAAGTCATGCCTGCTCTTTTATTCTTAACGCTCTCAATATCTCTATTTTTTCACAGATTCATCTACCACATTTAACTCCGCCTTTTTGCCTACAGGCATCCAATTTTCCAAAATTTGCTGAAAGAGGACCACTCTAAAAATCTTCTGGACACATTACATTTTTAAAAAAATCGATGTTAAAACTACTCCAAATAGCCTATATAAGAGGTATTTAATTTTCCAAAATATTCCAGACAAAGAATATTATTAGGAGCTAGAGGGACATTCAAATTTCAAATAATTTCTGGATAAGGACCACTCCAAAGAGCTTATAGAGAAGTCTACCTTAAAATAATAATTCAGATGAGGGCCACCCCATACATCTTCTAGTAGTATATTATTTTCAAACATTCACCCAGGGTCCAAAAGCTAGGGGATAAATGCTCCTTTTTATTTTCTAAGCTACTTTACCCCCAGAAAACTAGCGTTTCGGCGCCAATGAAGTTGAGTAAACAAGAGAGGTGGTCCCATTCTCTGCCCCTGGTACTGGGCCCGACTAGAACCTTCTATTTTGTCACTCTACAGAGCTCTTCTAACCTCAGACGTGAGCCAGATTTGGCTCTTCAAGATCATTATTATATGCTGAAAACTCCTCTTTTGAACTCACTTCGTGTGCGTCGTTGTCAGTTAGTTTTAATCTTTGAGTTAACCTCCTCTTATTTTTAAGTGTAACAATATTTTTGTCTTGTGTTAAAAAATGTGACAAATAGTAACCATTATTTCTCAATTTCCTAGCCTATTTTAAGTTTCCATTAGGTAGCAGTTTCTATTATCCTGCCAACAAAATTATTACTTCAGTATAATTGAAAATGAATCTTCTCAGAGTTTGCTAAAGTGCACAAATAGTCAAACAAAGATAGAGTATTTAGAATACTAAACAAGAAGAAATACACTAGTGCAATGGCCAGTAGTCAACTTAAAAAAAAATAATGTTATTACAAAATAAGTATGTAGTGCAACATTATATTTGTACTTAAGATCTACACCAAAATGTTTATTGAAGATCTACCTAGTAGGTAGCTAACAAAATTAATTTTTGATTTTAGTTTTTAATCTTACACAAATAGTACATAATAATGTAAGTAGCATTGTACCTGTGAAATTAGATCTTCCTACCAATAAAAACTACGAATATACACACATAAATAAATGGGAACACATGCGGAATTAGTTTTGAAACAAACCACCCAATTCCCAGATACCTTGGTGTTTACAAGATGTACTTTATTTATCAGTGGGCCTACTGGAATTATGATGAATCATGCTGACAATCCCTCAGCAAACATTTAATATACTGACTTGCTATTATTGATTGAAATGTTCTTATCAGATATAAAACCCAACATAAAGATACTGTACCCAAATGAAGATAATAAATGAACATACATGAATGCATTGAAAACTAAACAAAACACTACATTATGTGAATAGAGAATATATAAGGTTGGCAGTGAAGAAGTGACTAGACACAATCAACCAGTTTTTAATAGCTCAGCTGTAGTTCGTATGCAGCAACATTATTCTGCAAGAATGTCATAAGTTCATATTTACACAACCAGGTGGTTAAATATTAGACACGAGAATTCTGTAGTGAATTTAAGCATTAATTCATTTTGCACAACTGTTTTTAATGGAAAATTAAACAGTTAGAGACTCCTCAAGTTTGGTTCATATTGCAATATATGGTTTAGGCCTACATTATTTGGTAATAGTAGCTAACTATGTATTTATAAGACATTTATTCACCATTCTGTTTGTGTTAGGCACATGTTAATATTGTTTGTGTTGAACCCATAACACATGAATGGTGTGTAACAGTGGGGACAATAGGGGGTAAAATTAGCCTATAACACTTCTTACAAAGTAACACCAGTATTGTTTGCTTTTATATGATTAATAAAAATAAAACTGGAGATTCTAGGAATAAAATATCTTATGAAGTTTGATGGGTGCAAACTTTGGAGTCGTTTTCCTGTCTAGAAGTATTATTTGAATATTATTATTCGTTCAACAAGTCTCATATTTGTGACACAAGAGGAAAGAAATATTTACTGGAGTGGTGTGAATGAAATCTGTTTTTTCTCTACATGATATGGGATGCAGGAAAATATTGCCCATACATGTAATTCTCATACAAAGTCATGGCCATACTTGTGACCTGGTTGCCACAACAATGGCACTGGAACATCAAACCACGTTGTTTATATAGAGAGTGACCCAGTCGCTGTCACTAGGCAGTAGTTGCATGGTAGGCCACCCTCGATTAAAACAAGGCTTTGCAGGCCGGAGACCTGGTTGCCAACTTATAGCCAGGCTGACAAATATAAGTAGTCTTGAATTAAATTATATGTATACTGAGCTTGGTCTAAATCATTTGAAATTATTTTATTGTTTAAATAGTGACCTAGACTACTTCCAACTCACTTTACAATAATCATGTTCAAATTTGAAACTTTTTTTTATTATTGCAACTATTTTATAATGTCCTAACAATTATTTGTTTAGTTTTAGGCCTAGCTAAATCCTTTTTGCTGCCATTTGATTTAATTTTTTTCTTTACCAAAGTGTCTTACTACCCAACCGGGTTAAATGCTTATGGTATTCGACTTTTTACATAATTGTAAACATATTTGGAAGTTGTGCAAGAAAATAATAATATAATAATTATATTGATCAACTACTAAGATATCATGTGAATGTAAGTAACCCTTATATTAAGTTTGGCTGAAATTGGTTGAAAATTTAAAAATTGTTTTACCTCAAGTTTTTGGCAATATCGGCTCAAGGTTGATATCCTAAAGAAGTATTACAGTACCAATACTGTGTGTACTATGTGAATACCAGGGTTTCATTAAAATAAAATTGTGGAAAATAAATTCAAATAATTATTATATAGGTAAAACATTAATTAGGGTATTAAAAGGTCAATCAAGGCCGAACAAATAAAATAATCTAAAATATAAAAATAATTTTCCAATTGTAATAGGATTTGTCTAAGACATCTAGTGATAATGTAAGAAAATTGGTAAAACAAAGACATGATTACAAGAATGCTTTTAGTTAGCTCAGTTTATTCCTTTTCGACTGTTAATTCACGTAGGTAAGAACAACTAATTACTACTATAATCATTTTAAAATAGGTTTTGATAACTGCCAAAACAGTCAGTTGTGTTACATGGGTGTAGGTACCTATTATTCAAAGTCAAAGAATAATCTTGGGGCATTGCCAATGTTACTTTGAAAAAAAGTACCTAAACAATGAATTTAAATCCTGAAGAGAATATTTGCCAAGATATTTTTTTTGTAAATATACATTTTTAAAATTGTAGTTAATACATTTACAATTTCATAAAAACTAAAACATTCCTCAATAAAATCTTTCAGTTTAATAAATCAGTAGCAATAAAGTCCTGGCACTGAAAATGTTTTTCTAATCATCCTAACACAAAAGGGTAGAACACAACTGTATTTACTTGTAACAGTAATTATTTAAGACATCATTCTAGCAAAAGACTGGACTGGACTGGAGATGGGGGTTTGAATTTTGGCCGAGTGTTCTGAAGATGTTTTCCTATGTAGTTTTCCCCTCTCCCTTCACATGAATGTATGTACACTTGATCCTCTAAAATACAACCGTCCTCATCCTTAACACATTTGCGTAATTAGTACATAAACGAAAAACCCTACCGAGAAGTAAAACACTGTGATAAAAAAAACTATAGGACTCTAAAAATAACTTCTAACGACTGATAGTTTTATCCTATACAGGCCCACAGTAGGCTCACAATATCATCTAGTAGTTAGGTCCTAATAGCAAATAATGTGAGGCGGCCTATTCAAAATTACAATTTCATAAAAATAGGTATGCAATATGCATGCAATGAAATTCTATATAAACGACACTTTAAACATAATCTCTCTTCAAATACATGCATAGTGAGTCTTTCATTTTTCAGAAATAATGTTTGTTTTGAGTCTTAAGCTTATTTGTCATAGATTTGTTTTGCTAATATATAATCCTCCACCCATTCATTGGTTGTACGTGATCAAATTTCAACAAACAACATTGTTTAACTACCCAAATATATTGGCCAAGAGGCGAGACTTTGAAGGTGTCAACATCTTACCTGAAGATCTTAAACTACAAAGTGTTACAGTGTGTTATCGAAAGATGGCTACTCATCAAAACCAATATAAGAAAAGTCTCTTTTGAAAATAAGTGCCATTGTTAAATTTAATTTCAGTCGATGAAAATGAAGTATGAGGAAGCCTATCCCTGTGAGGATTTAAATGGTTTGAATAACAATGTATTTCTAGTTGTAAGGCATGTTAACCAGACACTGTCTTTAGTCTTTCATAGTAAAATAATGTAATAAGAACAACACACTTTTGATTAGTTTATTGATAACTATAAACTATAGACAAATATTAATGTTGCTTTATTGTCTCCCAATTACACTCTCCATGCGCCATTCTCTATAAAGTGGAAAATTTTTACCCTTTCAAATTTTATAGAAAATTTAAGTTTATACGTTAACATAACAATTGCATTATTTTATTAAAGTTTAATACATATAACCTAGTTCCTGAACAAAATTTGGAACAAAGATTCCTTTTTAAATGTCACTTCCCCATAATGTCCCCAACCACCTTTTCCCACATATATCTTTAAATAAATACAATACTGGTTTTTTATTCCAAAAACTGGATTGTAGGTGATCAGTAAAGAGTTGTTATTGAATTATTTTTATATAATATATTATATTAACTATATAATATATTAACTATATCATTCTAATTTTATAGTTTTTTTTAATTTGCTAGAGCCAATATTTGTAATTTGGATTGACAAATTTCAAAGAAGCTTCCCATAAAGGCATCTGTATTGGAGCATTTTATTGCTGTAAATTTGTTATTATTAATTAATATACTTTAGCAATTTAGGAAGAAGTCGTATCTTCATATGCCTTATAATTTAACTTAAGATTAGGGGTGGTATGCAAGAACATAAAGTGAATGCTTAGTGGACAGATAGTGTGGTCCTGAGCACACTATTGCTCCACCTTTTAACCTATGACACAAGCAAACCCACACTAATGTCAACAAAGCAGCCACTTAGCCAAGTTATTGCATTCGACCCTAGAATATTCCCAACATCCAGTTCCCAGCTATCAATTTATCTATGTTAAAGACAGGGTAAACCCATATTCAAAGATAAATTTTTAGCCAAACATCAACATCTGTGTGTTTTTAATCTTAAGCAGCAATTTTTAGGAAAATTTCACCCTCCACAATTTCGGAAGATAAGACAATCTGATATAAGTTTATGACAACAGGTCATCTTCATTACAATAACTTATACACTTTATAAATTAAGCTTGATTAAGATGTTTTTTAAGCTTGCACATACTAACATACCATAAGAGGCTTAATTATTTTTTGCGACAATTTCATGATATAAAAATATTAATATTATTAAAGTTTTTATTTCAAATGGAAGATTTTTTAGGGTTAAGAAAATATTGAAATTCTTCTAGTATAAGGGCCTAGTTTAGTTTTTTTATTATTAAGGGTTTTTAAAGAACAAATTACTATGTCAACCATGGATGGGTGTATACTGTATACTTATGAGAGTTTGTATGTTCAGTATTCAGTAATGAATATCAGTAGGCCTAACTTAAGAAGAATAGGCTAGGCTACCTCAATGCTTGACTACTGTCAAACTTAGGTGGGCCTACTGGACTTACCTTGCTTTGTTTTCGGTGTTGAATTACTACCAATCTTCTTTTCAGGAACAGGGACAGAGTCCGGTTCTGGGGCTCTAGGCGAGGAATCTTCAGATTGGAACACACCTTCCTTAATCTTGCTATTTTGTTTATCACTGTCCAGGTCATCGAGTGATACCCACTTTCTTGGCATTGAGTTAAAGGAAATGTTTTTATTGCTTAAACCAGTTGATTTTCTAGTTGGACCAGGACTTTGGATACATTTTGTTTGCGGCATATTTCCATTCCCGTTTTGTTCGTCACTGCCCGATGAATGTTGGCGTTTGAGCATCCCAGATTTATTTTTCTTACCACTGCCATTTTTAGACCCAGAGTTTGACTTTGACTTTGCAACGCTTTCAGATTTATTACCGGTGTTTTGATTGGTAGGATTTGGCTTTATAACAATCCCAGATGCAGGTGGTTGAGGGGCGGACTTTGCTAAAACATCAGAGTAAGTTGGGCGCATTGGTCTTACTTCTGCAACAATTCTAGTCCTGCGAGTACCACGACCAACACCTTTGCCATCTTTGTCTGGCTCTGCATTGACTCCAGATGTTTGAATACCTTGCTGATTAGAGATGGATACATGTTGGAGCGAGTTATCTGTACACCCAAAAGGGCTGTAAGTTCCGCTCTGATTGGGTACCCAATTACCAACAAGGTTTTCAATTATTTGAGTTCCATTGTTAGTAGGGGCGGTGTTAGAATATTGCATTTGAGAGGGTTGTTGTATTGGCCTAGTGCGTTGTTGATGATGATGAATTTCACTGCTATTAAAAAGATCATAGTCTCTCATAGTGTTTACTCCATTAGTTTCAATCATTCCGGTTTGATGGTACGGCATGTAGCTCCCCAAGGGATGGTGCAAGGAATCTCTTGATGTATCATGCGACATTAAATAAGACTGTTGCATCAAACCAGAAGTAGTATCAGTTGGAGCTCGTCCCCCATATACAACATTGACAACATTGCCACCGCCATCAACCACTGTTCCAACCATTTCTCTGTTTTCTCCCAATGTGTTTAAATGGTGTTGCTGAGCAGCAATATAATAATAATTGTGATGAGGAGGCCTATCACTCTGTTTTGACATCATGTCATAATGAACTGGAAGATCTTGCAGAAAAACTTGATTTTCAGCTGTGTTTGGCACCGAAATATAAGGATGAGAAGCAGTTGAGGCTGCATATTCTGCCCAAAGATTAGAAGAAGCCGGGGCTGGAGTTTGTGAGAAACCTAACTGAATGTATTGTTCATCACTGGCTCTGTGAGGTCCAGTCATATGTTCAATCAATTCGTCGAAATGCCTTGGTATTTTCTTACTATTTAAATGTCCATTATCTCCCATTATAGGTTTCAAAAGTTAAGGAATTAACTCTATAATATTACACTCTATGTGTGCTATGACAATAAATATTTAAAATGTGTTTAAATCTCTATAAAAGCTTGCAAGCCGACCCTACGCAAATGGCATTAATTTCTTGAAGATACTCAATGAACTATTAAGAAAATATTGATTCACAAATTAAAACCACATTGAAACCAATTAGTGCTTTTTTCAGTACTAGCAAAATTTAGATCTACACAGACCTTTAATCACTAAGCATTGTGCTTATGAATAATCTCAATGCTGATACACTTTAACATAAACGTCGCAGCCATTTTAAAAATTGGGCAACTAAAATCAATAGAACAAAATATTAGAGAAAAGAGATCCATTAAAATTTAAAAAATGTATTATAATATCCTAACTTAAATTATCTTTTAAAAATATTAAATTCACCACTATCCATTTTATTTACAAAAGAAAAATATAATTTTGATTAACCTTAAATCAAGGATAATAATAATAAACCTTAACACTTGTGGTGAATTCACACGTAGACTGAAATTTGAAAGCAGGCCAGTGTTTAACCATCTTAGTGGTGCAGTTGATCACAAACTCGGAATTTCAGAGTCGGAAAGTTGAGACATGAGAATCTCTGTTTAACCATAATGGATTGAAACGTTAAATATAAAAAAGTAAATATTACAACAAGTGTAGGTTACCTAGAGTTTGTTTATGATAGGTTTTTACCTGAATGACAGTTCAAAAATCATATATTTAGTTTATGGGTTGCCAACACTTGTAAAAGATCAGTGTTGTGCTATAAATGATAAGTTTTTTTAATTACCTGTTATATTTTAAATTTAAAACAACGTAAACTTAAGTTTTCTAATAATACTTTATTACTTTGAATAATTTCTATTTGTCCAACTCGAAACCATATTTTAAACATAATTAAATGTACTTATTCTTCATTTTGGAACGTTATTAACTATGTGTAAAATAGTGTATTCATCGATACCTTTTAATAGAAGCATCGTATTTACTTGGGAAAGAGAAAATATTTGTCACTTTTTAAATATAATAAACTATTTTATGATTATTTTATCATATTTTGAAATATTTAACTGAGTAAAATATTTTTATCCACTACGTGTGTGGAGAATTGTGAAGAACTTGTTTACGTCACATTCAATCACATGGTTTAAATTCGTCGGTCGCCATTTTAAAGATATTTTCGTTAGACCTTTTGGGAACATGTTGTGAATAATAATTTTTAAAAGTGGAATAAAACGATAAATCAGCTTAGTGTCCGACCTCAAATAAGTATATAAATAATATTGGCCTAAATTACTGTGGTTGGCGTAGGGATGTATTAGGGACTATTTCTAGTAACTTTTTGAGCTATCATCAAAGAAACTGAGGTCGTGAATGAATTATAATATAGTCTTATTATTAAACCACTGATATAAAGTACATTCCCGATGTTTTCATTTAACCACATGCAAAGGAGTGGCATCACTGTTTAAGTAAACGTCGTAGCCTGGTACCGTTTACCAAATACTAATAGAAGACAATATCTTCTGGGATAATAATTATTCCTAAAGTCAAAACCAGTAATGGGATAGGTCACATAGCCCCCTGATGAATTCTCTTTAATGGACACTTTAACACGGCTCAGCATCATCAAAGCCACCTGCTTCAGACCTGGGAAATATTTCAGTGACAGTATCCTGGTGGACCATAGTACTTGGGGATTGGTCACTAGTCTGTGTTACCATGAGAGATGATATAATATTGTTTCCACCCCACCCAAAGGTCAAATATGTCAAAAATAGCTTAGTGTGTTGGGTTTAGAAGCATTATATTATATAACGTTCTCGTATATATTATTGGTGAATTTGTGCCGCAGGAAATGCTCGATTATATAAAAAATAAGATCATCCAGTTATAGATTACGATCAGGCATACCAGTCAGCAGAATAGCGTTTCAGAAAGAATGGGACGTAGCATCATGTGGAAAACACGCTGTTTACTCCTTAATTCTTCTCTTGATAAGTCACTCTGGACGTAGGCTGTAATGAATACAGTTTACCTAATAAGCAGATCGCCTACTAAAGTTCTTGAAAACCAGGTTCCGGTGGAACTGTGGTGTTGTGTAGGCCTGATATGTTAAAACTGAAGGTTTTTGGCTGTGTAGCACATCTTCGATTACCTAATCAAGTTTTTAAAAGTAAACTTGACAGCCGCTCGAAAAGGTGCTACTTTATTGGTAACTTCCCGGATGAGTACAAGCTGTGGTGTCCACAGGAACTAAAAATCATCCGTGGACAGATAGTTGTACCTGTCCTCTCACATCATGATTTAATATTTAAATATTATTCTCTCAAGATTCCTACATTTCAACCTAAAATAGTTAAAGCTAGAAACCTCAAAAATTTGGACGAAGATTCCTTAATTAAAGATGTCTCATCCATTTCTTAGCAAAATATACTAGCTCTTAATAATGTTGATGAAAAAGTGAATTATTTGAATGTAATGATATTCGAACTGTTTGAAAGACAGGCTCCTATTAAAATAAAACGGGTTACTTGACCACTTTCCCATTGGTTCACCCAAACTATATGAGTACTAATGTCCCATCGATATGCTGTCTTAAGACTGTTTAAACAATCATGTAAAAACAACCCTGACATGACATCTGAATTATTTGAGATATTACTTGGAAATAGATGTACACAGGACGTCCACAATGCTAAACTTCTGTATACACATAACTTATTATCATATAGCACCTTGTCTTAAGGTTTACAGAAATACCTTAGACAATTAGTTGTTGGATACAAACGTATTGGTAACACTGAAATCCCCATATCCTCTGATGATCTTAAGTCTCATTTTGTGAATACTCTTGAATTAATTGAACCCGTTCAAAAAAATAGTACTCTAACTAACTTAGTATCTTAGTTCTCAAATCATAATAAATATAATTTTCATGCAATAGCGCTAGCAGATGTTGCACAGTCAAATAAGCGAATCAAAACAAATGCACAAGGAAATTACCAAATTCCAATTGCATTTATAAAAAAATATATACTTTTTTTATGTTTAAACTCTATAAGAAATATCTTTGATCATTCTCTACAAGTAGAAATTTTCCATCTTTGTGGAAATCCACAATAGTGAGGCCTATCTCTTAAATCCCTTTGCCAACCTCTTAAGTAACAGATTATAGATCTATAAGCATACTTCCAGCGCTATCAAAAGCCTTTTAATATATCGTACACAAACAACTCTATAGCTTCATAAATCATCACATGCTGCTAGACAAATGCCAATCTGGGTTTCAACCACATCACAGTACTACCACAGCACTAATAAATGTAACTGATGATATAAGATTAGCCATGGATAGAAAACAGTTGACGCTGTTGGCACTGTTAAACTTTAGCAAACCTTTTTACACCATTAACCACGATATTCTTCTTGCTAAGTTAAAAACAAACTTTCATTTTTCAGTAAGTTCAACTCAATTGATCCAGTCATAACTAATTGACCGCCAACAATGGGCCATGATAGGTGACAATATGTCTACATGGCGTTCAGTGACATCTGGAGTGCCACAAGGTTCAGTTCTTGGCTCTCACCTTTTCTCAATGTTTATAAATGAGCTCCCGGGTTGTTTGCAAGAATCTCAACGTCATCTATATGCCGATGATTTCCAACTTTATTTATCATCTTCTATTTCTCATATCGACGCGCGTTAGGATTGCACAACAAAAAGCTCCTAATGTTTTGTCCAATTACACTTGTCCGACACCTTCTCGTGTCTGTATGG
>CABFOV010008914.1:0-12221 GCA_902141375.1 Timema poppense
CCGCCACTGGTGCGGCTAATCTGATTTTAAAACACTTCAGTACATTAAAAATATTTGTTGTAAGAATTTTCGAGGAGCAGAGCTGTACCAAGTGTCTTTGACAGAGACATCTTCTTTAATGAACTAGGGTCTGCTAATTACGCACTCGCTCGCTCGCTCGCCAGTGTGGCCACCCAGTCGCTTGCCAGTCTGGCCGAACCCTAACTCCTTGTTTTCGTGAAACCAGGCTAGACAAGCTTCGCGTTTAATTCGCGGGTAGCACCATAGTGTTTTTAACAGCACTTCTTACTACCTGGTCAGACTATACACACATGTAATAATTTCTCTAATTATTTAGGAATGAGGAAGGTTGAATTCAAAGGAAATTTACACGCATTTGCATGGAGAGAGAGTGGGAAAATATTTAGGAAAAACTACCTTCAATACACCCGACCACGATTTGAATCCTGATATCCTCTTGATCGACAGTCTAGTCTATCGCGACAGTGACGCCTTAGACCATGCGGCCACTGAAGCAGGTAGCACCATAGCTACTATCTGATTAATCTTTATGGTAGACCTGAAGGGGGTGTTTTGAAAATTTAGGGCTACATCCGCATTAGCATAAGGAAAAAAAAGTAAAATCCACCCCTGCTGAGATTTGAACATTAATTCCAGCAGTGAGGGGTAAGATTTTAGACAGTTAAAACGAGACGCCACACATGATATTTTAAGTCGCGAAAATGTATTTTTTTTTAACATTTCTTACTCCGTCATTAATTAATACTAGAATTTTACGTTTGCAACTAGTTGCAATATAGCTGTACCCGTATTACGATACGATAAACAAAATATGTATTCAATATGATGTAGCTAACATCGTCAGTAGGTTACTCTGACAAACGTGATTGCTTCATAATACATGGCCTGGCCTATGAGTAAATTAAGGTGGGAAAGCAGTCATGTAGGGAAAGATAAAAAAGGTCAGAGGGGTTGTTTTTTTTGCAGTTTTTATAACAAAACAATTTTTTTTGTCAAAATAAATAAAATATGGCTTCCATACAAACATATAGTTTAACTTTCTACCTATGAGGATATCAACAGTTATTTAATATAGGTCATGAGTATAGCGACATTAATGACAAACTTTTTAAATGAAGAGAAAAATTTGTCAATAAATTCCAGGACACTCTTGACAGATATGTTAAAAACGTTGAAGTCACCTTGTGAAGAAAATTAAACTCTTTTTGTACAGAAGAAATAATTTGATTAATTTTGACTTAAGAAAAGTGTTGATATAAAAACTGCACAAATACTGGCCTTTTCTCGCGTCCCCTACAACCCCACCTTAAAGTGGGGATAGTGGCATTTTGAACTTGCAGATAAAGAAGCACTTCCTTAACCAATCCGACAATACTCACTCTATACGAGTAACAAATTCAAGAAAAAGTTTTTAATTTCTTTAACTAGTTTTGTTTGCATATTCATCTTTTTAACGATTTGTCAGGCCTCCAGGGTTCGTTAATATTATTATTGATTTATACTCTAAGCATCTATAAAAGACGCAAATTTTATTGAACCTCTTAAATGTTTTAAAGTTATAAATTAAACAAATATCCTTAATTGTTAACATTGATCTAAAATAATTTAATTAATTATTGACGTTATAAAAAAACTCGTTACAGATAGTTCTTAGAGCATAGCAGAAATAATGTCATTTTTTTAAAAATTCTAATTAATTTTGGTTGAACGTTTGCCGCTATCAATCTCGTCCATTATTACACTGATTTATTTTTATAGTGTTTATAACACACTGATTTAGTTGTATAGCTTTTATAACACAAATTGGGAAAAAGGCTTTCTCACACAAATACGTTGCGCAAAAGAAATTGAGATGTTTCAGTACTAAAAGCCACTCATTTTCTCCCCAGACCATAGTAAATGCTTGGACTATTTTTAATAAAACCTTAAAAAAACATAATAAATATTTCAATTGCAGATATACTCACAGTAATAAATTATAATATAGCCTATATCATAGATTCAACTCTACTATAAAAATAGTCAAAAACAGGTGTCAGCTTAAACTCATCTGTTAAAATTGTATTACATGATATATATAATTTAGTTTCACATTTTCACATAGTCTTCATTTCAGCTCCAAAGTGCAATTGTAATATTTTCTGATATAGTTTTTTATATTTAATTAAATATAGAAAACTAACGGCATAAAAGTGATTTAAATAATATAATCTCTAAGAAAAATAATCTAAAATGCAAACAAACTAACTCATTTTTTAATGAATTCTTAGAATCACGTGAATATTAAATTTTGATAATATTTTATTTTATCAAAGACAGGGATGATATTTTATTTATTCAAGATTTTTAACGTGCACTTTCTGAATCCATCGAGTGAAATTTTAACATCCTATGTCCTGCGTATTTAGTTTATAATACAAACCTGAAGGTTTATTGTATGATTAGGTGTACACTCGATTGTTTATGTAATTTGAGAGAGATTTAACACAACAGCCGATTTATGGTGTTATTTTAACGAAGTCGTGTTTAAAAAGTCTTGATATTCCTAGAAATAATTGCAAATTGAGAACTGTGGTAGCCCCTAATATTTCTGAGTAGGCTACTATCTAATCTTGCACGCTCTATTGTTACTCTACCTTTCAGGCTGATCTGGAACAAATTGAATTTGAGAATTATGTATATCGTGCATTAATGGTGATGTTTATATCCACGCTTATTATTATAAGGATACTTGAATGAATTTGGGTTATTAGCCCCTGTGACTTTATTTTTTTGTAAACTCGCTTATTACTCATTATACCTTTCGTACCGCGTAATTATAAAATGTTGACCCTACTGCGTTTCGAACCAAATTATCTGAGAAGTAGTTAGACATCGTCTGAATTAAAACGCTATAGGTACACGCACACATAGGTGAGAAGAACGAGGCGCGCAGAGGAGAGAGAAGTATTGGGAGCAACCAGGCGACGTTTCTTCCCGCCGCCGCGCCGCGCCAATGTGTAGCAGAAGCGACGTTGTCGCTCGGTAGAGAATGTGTCACGTCACTCACGTGCACGCATCTTAATTTAATTATCTACTGTAGTTATTTATTGCATGTTGCTGCTTTCCGTCCCTTGGAGTTTTTGTTTTTAAGGTATGTTACTCACATTTAAGAAATCAATATCTATAAAAAAAAATGAACTCTAACATTATTTTATTAGCAAAGATAATATTAGCTAGAGTCCGACCACTATCGTACGCCGAGACAATGTTGTTTTTTTCGAGTTTTGTGGGTGTAAAACCTGTACCACGAGGACTTCTCTGCTCACCGTGTCTCAGTGTGCGTGTACCCTTAAAGGTGAGAGTGTAGGAAACGTGAGTTAAGGTAAGTGTTTTTGCACTTTTTGTAGCAAAACAAGTTTTGATATTATATCCGCAGTTTTTGAATATCTCTCATGACAATAGTGGTCTTAGAATAAATAAATGGTACGGAACTCCGCACGGACTTTCTCGCTCTATTGTTTGAAAATTGAGATATTTACTCATAACTCGTAATATATGTGAAACTAAATAATATGCACCAGCAAACCCAAGCATAAATTGCACTAAACTTTATGTAAAACATTTTTTAAGTCCCGGTTTTTAATTTTATAATTTTATTTATAAAGAAATAATGTCCTCATTTGTATGTTTGCACCGATAAGAAATATCAATATTGGGTCCACAAGGGTCAACACTTTGCATTAAAATTTCAACTTACGGTTACAATTTTTGACATTTTACTAGGTGTTGCAAATTTTCATGCCATCGCATTACTATTAAATTCTTCATTTATACATTTTGACCAATAAAAAATGTAAATATTGACTACTGAGTCTAAAATAGAGGTAGATAATTGTTGTACAAACATTTCTCCTAATGGGTTTGAGGAAAAACAACATAAACTTTTTGAGAGACTTAAATTTAATTACTCTATGGCATTGGAGAATTATTGCGTTAAAAATGTATTATCTCTCTACAACTAAAGCTCACGAAATTGTATTAATATATTTGCCGATATTTCTGAAACTGTTGGTTTTATAAAAATATGTTTAATAGAAAAGTTTTTTATTTTTAATAGTACTACAATTTTGCAATTAAAAGTCATTTAGTGTCTCAAATAGTTGTGCGGATACGGAAGTTTCTGCTTCTATAAAGTACCCTAAAAATAATTTTCATGGTAAAATGAAATTAGCCAGTTTATTTATAATCTTCAACGCCTAGATATGAATTCTAATCAAAATCATTAGAGCCGATTTTGAAAAATCTATTTTTTCTCTTTTCGCCCTTCAACTACTGTTAATTTGAAGTCTAAAAACACACACATACGGCATCGCAAAGACCAGTTTTTAGTGTTCGGGGGGTCATGAGACGTTGACATCCATCAACATTTCAGGTTAGATTTTTTTACGGTTGCAATAGGCCTACGTTACATTTTATGTTAGAAAAGTTTATATATATATATATATGAGTATAGCTTGACGGTTATTGGTTTTATAAAAATATGCTTCAGATACAATATTTGTATTATAAATAGACCTACATATTTGTAATGATAAGTAAGTTCATATCTCAAATAGTTTCGGAGATATGATAAAAAAAAAAGATAATTTACCCATTAGACCGGACCCCTTAAAGTCATTTTGTCGAAATATTGAGAGGAGAGTATCCATTTTGTTTAGAATATGTATAAATGTTTAAAAATTAAATTTATTCAAATTGTTAGAGCCGATTTTGAGAAAATTGACTTTCTTTCTGCCTTTCAGTAAACTACCCTTAATTTTAGGGATAGATATCCAATACCATAAACCCCTTAGACCCCTCGGGGCAACCCATGAAAACCCTAGATACCAAGTTTTAGCCAGATCGGTAAAATAGTTTAGGCTCTAGTTGGAAGTATACACAGACAGACGGAAATTCCAAAACCACTTTTTCGGATTCGGGGGGTCATGAAACGTCGACATTAATCAAAATCAAGAGCTTAATTTTTTTGACGATCACAATACTTTCTCCACCTGTAAGATAGCGAGAAAGTAAAACTTTATAATGAAGATAAAAGTTGTCATATTCCAGGACACCCTTGACAGATATTCAACAATTGTTGATATCATCATGGGAAGAAATTAAATCTCTAAAATTTCTATTGGAGTAATATTTTATTTATTTTGACAAAAAACATTTTTTGTTATAAAACCTGCAAAAACACTATCATAAGCTTGCAGCCCCTACACTTCGACCTTAAAAAATTGTCACAATGCTCATCGAGGGCTTACACGCTTTCTTTTGACTTCACACTCGCATCGATGGCCACGTGAACTAAATGACAGCTCACCTAGACTAATTTACCAATTATAGAGGACAGGGTTTGAATCACAGCTGGGTGTACTGAGAGTAGTTTTTCCTAGATGTGGTACTTCACACAAATACTAGATCATTTTCTCTAAGCTTTACCTTCCTCATCCCTACTTTATTAACGTAATTAATTGCGGATAGCCTAAGTGAGCTGATAGATTCAGTGGGGGAAAGGGGGATTGTAGCAAAACAAATCATTTTAAAATAAAATATCTGAGCTCAGTTTTTTCTCGATCAAATTTTTTTACATGTATAAGCGAACACTTTAAATATTTAAGAAGCGTTCGTAAATTCCCTCGATAGAAAAAGTATACGTCTTTTGTTCAACTAGCAAACTGAAAGTTGCTACCGCACTGGAAATTCTTATTCTTCAGAAGTGTTTATCTTTTGGAAAACATGAAAGTGACTTTGGGGATTATCCTCTTGTGTTTTGAGGGAAAACAGCTTCCCCCTCTCCTCTTTATCTGTCAAGGAAAGTGATTGGACCGGCGTCCCATGGCTCGTCTAAAGCCTGCCGCGGGGCTCTAGAAGGAAGTAGAGGAAGTCTGGCAGATTGGCGGATCGCCACTCAAGTTTCAAAGTGTCTCTGCGTGTTTGTAAGTCGGGAAAGAGATGAGGCGGAGGTTTTTTAGTATAAGAAGGGGGAAGGGATTATATACCTTCCACTTGGGCGGACTTGGCGAAAACAAAAGGTCCTTTGTGCCCTTGTGATTGGATTGTTGTTAGTGAGGGAAAACGACAAGGCCGCAAGTGTAATGCTTTCCTATTCTCGGTGAAACTTCCCCGTGAGCTCGGTGTGTTCTTGTTTATTTTACTTTGGCTGTCCTTTCACCAACTGCACAATACAGCTGATGATAGTCTGCTTAGATTCGAATAGTCGTGTAAACAATTATTTTAAGGATTAAGGTTTGATTAAATAGAACACCAATTATAAAATTTATTATTATTAGCACCGCGTCTTACTACCCGTTCGGGTTATACGCACTTAAGCTAATGTGTAATGGTAGGGTGATTGTAGAGATGAAATATAGGACCTACAGTTTAACGTGGGATCCGAACCACGGTGGAGGCCGGCATGCCCCACATTCACAAGTTGTGATTAATACACGTCTTGTTAGAGGTGAAGGAAAGGTTTGTCAATATAAAATTTAGTTTTTATACAAAAAACATTTCTACTCACAATAAATCATTACCAGTAGATATGTTAAAGTTTAATTTTCTGCGTATAGTAGTTATTTTATATTTACCATTGAACATAAAATATTTAAATCAAGGTAAAATGTTATTCTCAAAATCTTTGATGCCCATGACAAAGTAATTTAAAATAACTTATTATTAATTTAAACAAACTATGTGTATTTACATTGGCCAAAACTGTTTTTTTTTTGCGTTAAAAGTACCGACTTTTAACACGCGTTTGCCTCCATCCCATCCCCAACAAACGTTTGTACAAATATTTCTTATCTAGGGTCCTACTACCCGTCCACACTATACGTATTTTATTCACGCTAATAGGGTAGAATAAAAAATATAGAATGTAGATTAATTTTATCCGCATTTACATGAATGGATGTTGGTAAACAATTTAGAGTAACACTGTCTCCTGGGAATTTGGATGATTTTGAACCCCGACCTCCCTGTCGTCGGATAACAAGACTAGACGAGCCTAATATTTAATCCCCGTGTTCTCCAATGTGGGCTGTACAAATATTATCTTTTATTCAATTCAACAATGTTTATTTACCTGTATATTTTAAATTATGATTGAACTCCTTTAAAAAATGAATTTTCCAAAGTATATAAAAATGCTCAGTTTGACAACGTTACAAAATGGTGATACTTGAGACGTATTGTACCAGTGGTATTTAATCCAACTTGTAATCTCCTGCACAGTTCAAGATATCCTATGTTTTATTGTCCTCGAAATAGGGGTGGTAACACACGCACAGATATCTTGGATTTACAATCGCATTTTTCCTTTATATGGAATGTTAAGTTGAGAATAGTGTGGACTTGCATCGTGGTGACGTTGGCAGCGTGTACCGGATACCAGTCTCATCTCAACGTCTCTCAACCACACCCTCCCCTTCTTGGCCTGCCAGCTGGTGGATCCACCTGCATTATGAATGGGTGGGGGAACACTTTATTTCACGGAGTGAGGGCATCGCGTCTTCTTGCCAGTCAGGACTATCCGTAAATTTACAAAAAGAGGTAGGTATAGATAAGATTACATTTAGAGGAGATGCACCTTCATATGCATGAATGGAGAGTGGGAAACCACCTTGTTACATCCAGCCGATATTTGAAACCTGGCCTCCCAAAATAAATGAGACGATACTGACCATTTGTACGCCATTGCAGGTTAACTATTGTGTGTCAGCTCATTGAATGGAAATCATTTGTATTTAAAACCTAGGCTAAGCTTTTGAGCAGTGGATAATTTTCTAAGTTTGTCTGATAAAATTTATTAGCTTAATAGAAGTGTTTGAAACTGGGACAAAAACAAATATTCTATTCTATATAATATTGTAGGGCTGCCATGTTTAGTTACACACACTTTATTATCTAAAGATTAAATATTTTTTAAAAAGGGATTAAAAATCAACTTGAAGATTCAGTTCTAGCATCAAAACGGATGCCAAGTAGTATTCTAAACTAAATTGGATTCAGAATGCCAAGTTTGAAAGATGCTCGGGTTCGTTCTGATGGGTAAATAAATGTAAAATGGGTAATTGTTTGTGAAGGGTGGGGGTGGGCCCATTCTATGGGCAGATGTATAATGAGGTTACAAATGGTGTGGATTTTCAGCCAGGCTCCGGCAAAACTCTCATAACGTCGCCTCGCTTGCTCCGCGGTGATTTATGACCGCTGCTCCCCCCCCCCCTTCCCCTCTTTCCCCCCTACACTGAACTTGCCATATCCTTGAACACGTCACGTCAGAAATAGATGAAAACTCTCTCTCACCCTCTCCTGACAGATTGATGTTGCCCTTTTTTTTTCTATGGTGGCCATCTCTTTACTTCTTGTTTAGTTGCCTGCTGATAGCGATTATATATCGCTCTAGATTCGTGTAAAACCTACATTTGAGGCTTTTCATAGTCTTCTTCCTTGTAGCTGTGTATTATGGTGGAGTTTTTTTATGGAGGTAGGAAAGTTCTTTGTTTCACAGTTGTTTATTGATCTTATTTTCTTATTGCTTTATCTGTGTCTGCGTCTTATTTGTTCTTGGACTTCTCTTTCTTTTTTCTTTTTACACACACACACACACACACACACTACTTTCTCTATAGTCTTATTTGTTGCTTTTGGATTCAATTCTAGTCGCATTTTATTGACTGGCCCTTTGGTTTTAATCTCATAACAAACACTTATCATTTATCTCAAATAACGATATTATGTATTGCGCCTCAGTTGTATGAAAAATATTTTAAAAAAAATCTGACCTGATTTTGTCCTATTCTTCCTTCCTTTTTTTGAGTGCATTCTTGAATCTTGGGTCAAAGCTAGTTCGTTCAACCAAATAACGAGGGATACTAAATTATTATTTTTTTAACAGAAGGGCTGTTAACGGTTATATCTTTGGGAAAAGTATGATGAAGGTAACGTTAGAAAATGTACCTCCATTGGCTTGGGAAGGAGACGGGAAAACTACAGTAACAAGTGATCAATAATAGGAGGTAAATCATCCCGCAAGTCCACCCTGCCGAGACTCGAACCTTATTTCCCTGTAATCGGCAGTCTAATCTACAGCGAGACTGCAGCTCCGGACCACGGAACCACCGAAGAGATTATAGGGGGGAGAATTTTAAAAAAAACTATGATTATACGTATATTTTAAATAGCTCTTTCATGGTATATCTCTTTACTGCACGTTGTTTTAAATCCACCACACTACTTGCGAATTCTTGATGCAACTTTCAAGCACAGATACTCCCACGTGCCATTTCAGTGGGGCAATTACCTAGAACGTGAGATGTAGTGTTGGACACCCTTCCAACTTGATAAATACATATACAATTTTTCCGAACTCTATTATATCTAAAACAAAAGAATAGAAAGAAAAAAATCTCATTGGACCATTATTAATAAAGACGGTAAACATAGACCACCGTTTGAAAAATATGTACAGTAGATTGCCATAGACTAAATATATACAGTGTGTTGATAAAAGGTTTCAGAACTTAAGGATATTATAATTTTCACTAAAATTATTTAAAAAAACTGCATAGCGTCAGCCCGCAATCGAGCTATATCAACTTAGCGGCCGCTGCCTGTTGGCGAAAATAGTGCCAACATTTGCGGGTAGTCGGAGACCTGGTGGTCTAGGGGTAAGGTGTCAGACTTCTGTGCTAGCAGCCGGGGTTCAATCCCAGGTCCCAGCAAAGATTTATCTGATTACCAAACCCTTCCTTCACCTCTGACAAGACATCTTGTGAATGTGGGGAATGCCAGGCCTCCACCGTGGTTCGGATTCCACGTTAAACTGTAGGTCCTTCATTTCATCTCACAATCACCCTACCATTACACATTAGCGTAAGTGCGTATAACCCGAACGGGTAGTAAGACGCGGTGCTAATAATAATAATAATAATTTGCGGGTAGATTGTGTCATGTGGTCATCACAGAGAAAGCTCCAGCCAGTCTCAGTTTTCTAGACCAGAGCTGCTACTATTTAAGTAGCTCCTCAATTTACCTTAAAAAACTGAGTTGACTCATTTCCAGATCTACTGCTATACAGACAAATCTGGAAGTAGGGCCTATCAGGGATTGAATCCGGAACCACTGGATCTGTAGCCTGAAACTCTGACCATTAGACCACAGAAATAGTAAATAAATGGAACGAAACTCAGCACGGACTCTCTCACTCCATTGTATAAAAATGGAGATGTTAAAATAATATACATTAACAAAGCTGAACGAAAAAATGCACATAAAACATTTATTGATTCCCAGTTTTAAATTTTAAAATCTTATTTTTAAAGAATTAAAGTCCTCATTTGGTTATTTATACCCATCAAAAGTTTGATGTTGGGTCCATGAGGCTCAACACTTCGTATTAAAATTTCAACTTCCGGTTAAAAATTTTCGACATTTTATTAGGGGTTGTGGGGAATGCCAGGCCTCCACCGTGGTTCGGATTCCACGTTAAACTGTAGGTCCTCCATTTCATCTCACAATCACCCTAACATTAGCGTAAGTGCGTATAACCCGAACGGGTAGTAAGACGCGGTGCTAATAATAATAATAATAATAATAATAATATTAGGGGCTACAGAGCTTATGGTTATCATATTGCTACTAAATTCCTCATTTATAAATTTAGACCAATAAAAAAGGTAAATATTGACTATCGAGTCTAAAATGAAAGAGATCATTGCTGTACAAACATTTCCCTTAGAGGTTAAAGGAAAAATAACATCTTTTAAGAGACTTGCTTATCTACTAACTCCATGGTATTAGTTAATTATTGCTTTTAAACTTAAGTAGTATCTCTCTACAACTAAAGCTCACAAAATTGTATTAATATACTTGCCAATATCTCAAAAACTATTATTTTTATAAAAATATATTGTAAATAAACGTTTTTTTATTTGTAATATTATTACAACTTTGCAATGATAAGTAAGTATTTTGGAAAATTCCGCTCCTGTAAAGTGGGTACCCTAAAAGTAATTTTCATGGGGAAAATGAAAGCAGCTATTTTATTTATAATCTTAATCAATGCCTAGATACGAATTTTAATAAAAATTGTTAGAGCCGATTTTAAGAAAAACTATCTTTTTTCTTTTCGCCCTTTATTAAACTACTCTTAATTTTAAATTTAAACAGACACACAGACAGACGGCATGACAAAAACCACTTTTTAGGGTTCAGGGGATCATGAGACGTCGACATCCATCAACATTTCAGGTTATTTTTTTTACGGTTGCGATACTTTACCTTTTGTGTTCAAAACGTTACTACTCGGGCTAGTGTTAGTGTTTGTTTTTTTTACATTCGTAATACCTTCGAAAAGTTATAAATACATACATACATGCCCTTAGCTTGAAAATTATTGTTTTTTTTTTTAAATATGTCAAAAACAAATATTTGTATTATAAATATACCTACATACTTGCAACAAGTAATTTCATATATCAAATAGTTTTGGAGATGTGATAAAAATGAAAATTAACGCATGAGACCGGAAACCTTAAAATCATTTTGACGAAAAAATGAGAGTAGCGATTTTTTTTAATAATGCTTGGAAATGAAATATAATAAAAAAAATGTCAGAGCCCATTTTGAGAAAATAGATTTTTTCTCTTTTCGTCCTTAAGTAAACTACCCTTAATTTTAGGGTTAGATATTCAATTCCAAAAACCCCTAGGGGCAACCCTATAAAAACCCTAGATACCAATTTTTAGCCCGATCAGTAAAATAGTTTATGCTCTAGTCCGAGGCACAGACAGAAATTCAAATTCAGGGGGTCATGAAACGTCGAGAATCATCAAAATCTCGAGTTCGATTTTTTTCACCATCACAATACTTTCTCTACCTGTAAAATGGCAAGAAAGTAAAAATGGGATGTTATTTAATTTTATATGTCACAAATTTATCACTATATCAAAACAAAAGTTGTTTTAAATGTTATGCTCGCATTTCCACACACATTTCATATCTTCGAGTCAGAATGTTGCGTTCTCTTTGAAAAATCCCTGGCTTCATTAGAATCGTCTGACAGCCATTTTCAACTCGCTGTTCTAAGACTGATAAATTATTTGTTCGAGACGAATACACTAAACTCTTTAACTATCCCATACAAAAAAATGCCAGAGGTTTAAGGGGGG
>CABFOV010008915.1:0-12999 GCA_902141375.1 Timema poppense
CTCAAGCGCCACCTCGTTTCTCCTGCCGTCTTACGTATGCCCGATTTTTCCCTCCCCTTCCAATTGCACGTAGACGCTTCTTCGGTAGCGCTAGGGCCCGTCCTCTCCCAATTGACACCTGAAGGAAGTAGGCCTGTAGCATTTGCTAGCAGGACTTTTAGCCCGGATGAAAGGAAATACAGCGTGTATGAAAAGGAATGTCTCAGTTGCATCTTTGGTATAGAGAAATTCATGGTTTACCTTGAGCTTCGCCCATTTGACTTATTCACCGACAACATGGCACTGAGTTGGATGTGGAACCACCCTAAGCAACTCGGGAAAATTGGTCGGTGGGTCTGGAAGTTGTCCAGATACAGCTTCACCACCCACCATGTTGCCGGTAAACTCAATGTTGTAGCTGACGCGTTGTCCCGTATGTCGGAGGATAGGGAGCCCGTTGGTAACGAGGGGGAAGGAAACTCGCTGTGCGTCATACACACTATTCCCGAATAGTTCGTATCTATTAAGGACCACCAATCTGAAGATCAATTTTGCTTGGAAATTATTGCTAGGTTAAAGAAGGGTGAGAAGGTAGGTAGTTATGGTATTTATAAAGACCTGCTCATTGTTAGGATTAATGGTAAACTTAGATACCTTGTTCCCGAGAAGCTCAGGCCAATGTCATTCAGGTATTTTCATTACTCTCTCCTTGGTGGCCATTGCGGTGTCCTTAAGACAGAACGCAAAATATCTAAAGAGTTCTTCTGGCCCCACCTCGTCAGAGACGTTAGGGACTGGGTACGCAAGTGCGAACCTTGCCAGTTAGCAAAGCCCGCTCGTAACTCTAAAATTGGTTTCCACTCGGCGGATGTAGCTAAGAGGCCGTGGGAAAAGGTTTTTATTGATTACGTAGGACCATTGACCCGGTCCACCCTTGGCAACACGTCTATTCTCGTTGTTATGGACGCCTTTTCCAAATTTGTCATTTTCATTCCCCTTAGGAATATGAAGGCGATGACGATGGTTAATGCTTTATGTAGGCGTGTGTGGGCGATCTTAGGAACCCCGAAGGTCGTTGTTAGTGACAACGAACCGTGTTTTCGGTCCAGGGCCTTCGGGGATATGTGCTTCTCTTGGGGAATCAAGCACGTGACGACCAGCCCGTATAACCCGTCCCCTAACTACGTAGAACGATTCAATCGTAACTTAAATATCGCCCTCACGATCTTCCATCACCAAGATCACTCTCGCTGGGATAAGGACATCGGTGTTTTAAACATAGCTTTTAATGCTGCATTTCATGAGTCAGTCAAGGCCACCCCTTCCTCAATCCTCAACAGGGATTTGAACCACCCCTTGTTAACCAACTGGGCAATCTATCCACTCCTGGACAACGCTAGTGATTGCCCGTATGAGGAAAGATGTGAGCTAGCTTTCCAAAACCTCCTAAGATCTCGGAGAAAAGTAGCTGCAGCCTACAACCGAGGACGCATTCCCGTCTCGTTTAAGCCGGGGGACAAAGTTGTGTGCAAGTGTTTTCACCTCAGCTCTGCTGCCGACAGATCTTCGGCAAAATTGGGTCTCCGCTAATGTGATGTGATGTCCCCTTTTGTAAAATAATTATTTGCTTATGAATATGTGTCAAAGTCACGTAATTAATATATAATTATATTTGTTGTTATATTTGCTTAAAGTTTATACATATTTATATATGGGGCCCCCCCTTTTAACTTGTTATCACCCCCCTTTACTTATGTCACCCCTTTGCTGATTGTCACATCACCTTTACTCATATATACTTGTTTCTCCATCTCGCTCGTTCATCCCCGTTATCTTTACTTCAACCTTTTTAATTTAGGTCTCTACTTTATAGAATATTAGTATATAGCCTGTCTCTAGAATAATATATATATATGCTTAAGTTCAGTGGAGCTGTTATTAATCGCCGCTTCGTCTGGGACACCATCAGTACAACTCACCCCGTATATGGACAATGCCTGAGGGCAAGTGATTGTGGCCGGACTAGCTAAACGGTGCGAGTGCTATGTCGCCTCTTGGCGATGAATTGTGTGTGGTCTTGTGAGACCTCTGTTAATAGACGATGTCCTAAGGACTCGTGTGTGCCGATGGCGGACGTGTTTGGTGGAAGACTTGTGGACTCTATTGTGGACATGGTAAACCTGTGTATTATGTGTTCCCAGAGTAGACCTCCTGTTTCCTTCTGGTTCCGCCCCTTCCTCCACTTTCTCTGCGTCGGGATGCCGAGCTACTGTGCGGGGTCTACGAGCCAACCAGAACGAGCGCCACCTCAATGCATGGTATGTGGCAGAGCTGCTCTTCGCTGTCATCACCTACTCGTGTGGACGATATGGGAAGCTGCATGTGTGTGAGTGGACATTCTGTTAGAGAGTCTGCCATGGAGTTCGTGTACGGGTCACCAAGGGGCTTGGTCGTGTCTACAAGTGGCTTCCTACTAGAGCCAGAGACAAAACCAGCGTCATTATCTTCAGAGCGAGCCGTGGATGTCGGGGGAGGCGCCACCTCGTCGTTCACCCAGAGCTGAGGACTTCATCTTCCCCCAAGGGGAGACATTTGTAACTTAGTCAGGGACAAATATTTTAGGGTAAAGTTAAATGGACATCTAGGTCTTTTTTCCTAACAAAATCCTACCATATAGTATATTTCTGGCAAGAAAAATGGCCTTTCAAATCACCCTACCTACCATAAACTCAAGGGTGAGCTCAGAACATCAACTTTTATATATGCCCACAACTCAACAGCGTAACAAACCTAATTTATCAGGAAGTTTTAAAATGAACACCGCTCAGCCATATCCTTTGATACTCCTCCACCGAAACGTCCATTTGTCCATCTAAATTCCGTCAAGAGTTAATCGATTTTGTGACATTCCGAAATCCACCTTGGTAAAGACGGGTACAACAAATAGTCTTGATTATCTACATATTGTTAACATAATATTTATATATTTAGTTAATGTATTCAACATATTATAACAATTTAATCTAAGTTATTAGGGATAGAAAGAATAAAGAAGAAATTAACCACCACTAGGGGGTTAAAATAGCATTAATTAAACATGTAGTTTATTGGATACAAGCTATCAAGTATTTCCCTTTTTTTAAAGTGGGGGAATTGGGAGGTGGTTTTTTAAATTTTGAAACCTAGGCTGTTTTTACTGAATTTTTTTCAACTATTGTATTTACTAACCTTTGTGCCCTAATTTGTCATCTTTATGATGTAAGTACATTTTTTTATAATGAATGTAACATATTTTTTTTTTAAATATGGTTAACACCCAATCACCCCTCCAGGGGTAGTTTGAATGTATTTGTTTTAAACCATATTCAAGCTCATGTGAAAATAATGGGGTAAATGGGTGCAAAAAAAACTACAATTTTCACTTGGTTTCATCAATGTGATTTTTTTTAAAAGAAACAAGAACAAATCTAATAGAGGATTAAAAAACTTTACACTTTTTTAAAAACACACTCAAATATAGAAAATTGTTAAAACTAGGAGCAAGAAACTACTATACACTATTACTAAAAGTCATAAGTGACAGAGAGTACACAATTTTTTTTTTACATGCAACTGTTTTTTTTTTGTAATGTGTCAAATCTTTTTTAAACTAAGAGATTTTGCCCTTGAAATATTGATGTAAAAGCATCAAAGTTTTTTGAATCTTAAATTATTCTAAATAAAAACTGTCTATTCTATCCTTCCCTTGTTGTTAACATGGATAACAGGTTTAAGAAAGCTAAAAAGTTAATTTTCAAGCTTCCCTGATGAATTATCAACAAAATGTTGTTATCGAAATAAAGGTATGGATAAACAAGCGTGGATATCTTTTTTTTAATGGTCACTTTTTCAATCTCATGTGTAACACTTGTATTGTAAGTACTGCAAAAACAGTTTTTTCACTTTGTTATGGTTTTCTGTGTCCAGTTCAATGTGTCTTGTGCTAATAGGAACAGCTGCGTCAACAACACAGGTATTTCATCATCTTTATAAGCCATAAAAAATTTGTTATCTCAGTAAATCTAAGGTAAAAGTATCTTGACTTACAGGAATCTTTAGGCTCTCCAATTTCAGTTACACCAAGAACTGATGCAATAAACCACTGCCCTTCATTCATACACTGTTGCTACAAAGTCATTTTTTGGGGGCAAAGTTGTCTCTGGTTTCTGATGTTCTAACACCTTAGGCTTGTAATTTGATGTTGTTGGTTTATCTGAATCAAATATTTTATCCCCAGAGTCATCACTGAAGACCAGGTCATCAAAAGTATCAGAGATGAGGGAGATTTCATCTTACACAGAAGAACTCAATTCACTTGGTGTAATTCTTCTGGATTTTTTCTTTTTCTTCAGAAGGGTTCATTTTAAAGGTTTCCCTTTTCACTTGACATTTCTTTTTAGCAACATTAATTGATATTCTTTTTCCTTTTTAGAATTCTCTTTGATGAGTCTTGTTTTATCTTTTTTATTTATATTTAACTTCCTATTTTCAACTGCTTTTTCTTACTCTTCCATTTGTTTCATCACGTCACTTTCTGTAAGAGCCATATTGTTAAATGTTAATCTTTTCTTTTTTGTCCTTTTCATTAGTTCACTTGGAGTTATTGCTCTCAGCAGTACTTGTCAAAATGATGCAAGGTCATGTTCAGGTTTTGATGTTGCCAGTAGGCCTACCTCCTAAGCTGCTGATGAAAATTCATCATTGAAAGGTGTGGTTGATTCATTTGATTGTGGCTCTGAAGGTGAAGTTGGTGAATCTAGTGAGAAATCTTCTTCAAGTCTGTCTGTAGGCATACTAAGAGTGTTTTCTTGTAAGCCAATGTCTATATTGAAGGCACTATCTTTGGAGGAAGGTTGAATTTCAGGTTGTTCTGTTGTAAGCCTATTATAAACTTCTGCGCCTATAGAAGTTCCACAAGAGCTCTGTGTGGTTAACGTCTTGATTCTTCGGTACCAGTGGTATCTTTTTCAGAGCTTTTTGTAGATCTATTTCCCAAATGCCACTGGCTCTGAAACCAGATATGATATTTTCCTTTTTGTAGCCACCCTTTTCTCGTAACTCTTTCATGAGTGAAGGAAAGATCTACTTACTTATTGCTTTGAAAGAAGATCTCCTGCTGTTCTCTTTTACTTGCATCCAGATTTTTTTCGATGGACCAAAAACACCCACATCCAGGGGTTGAATGTTATCCGAGTAGTAAGCTGGAAGTGGCCAGCTTACTAACACTAAATTGGATGTGAATTTTATGGCCATCATAGATAACCAAAATTGGTTTAGACCAATCTTTTGTCCACTCCACAAATTCTTTGAATTTGTATAGGAAAGTTTTCTTATCCTGCCATCCATTGTCAGAGGAGATGTATGCAGTGCCTTGAGGTCCATTTGAACACCAAATATTGTAAAGATTTTTACTTTTATAAATAATGAAGGAAGGAAATATGTGTCCATTGGCAGACACTGTCTCAACTCCTGAAAAGGTATCTTTTCCAGAGCCACCTTGGACTTGAGAAACACATCTACTTCCTTTTTTAGCCAAAACATTAGTTCTAGTATGGTACGAATAACCAGTTTCATCCAAATTTATAATTTGCTGTGGGTTTGTAATTTTAAGTTCTTTAACTTTGTTTTCCAACAAAGTGAAAAATTTTGTAAATGATTCAGGGGTTGCACATTGTATGTGAGTCTTTTTAATTGCTTGGGCTTTGCGCTTACTTACTCCTGGGTGTCTTCGTAAAAATCCCATCATCCGTTCTTTACCAGGACCATGGTTTTCTTTTCAGAATGGGTTTGGTAATTTATTAACATTGAGGTAATCTTGAACCATAGATACTATTTCTGATCTTGTTAGAGGTTGTTGGATATCACAGAGTAATATAATATGAGAGGCAAGTTATTCTTCTATTTCTGTTGGAAGTAACAGTTTTCTGCCTGCTCCTTTAATCTTACAATTTGTTTTTCTCTGAATACGATTTTGTATTGTACTCTCTGGTATGTTGTATGTCCTTGATGCCCGATATAAACTTACACAATTTTTTACACTCTCAAATGCAGTATTAAATTCTACTAGGTTATATTTTGAAAGAGTCTTTCTCATATAGTTTCGAGGCATTTTTTCACGCGTTCCAAACAAGTCCTTTGTTTAAAGCTCTTAGCAACATTACTAATTTAAACAACATTACTGTTTAAAGCTCTAAACAATCACATCTTCATCACATATTGACATACCTGGAAAAGAAAATAGACACTACCAACCTAAGCAATGTGGTCACACCAAATTTCTCACAAGGTAGGGCAATTGGGTGGTGCTTATAATTTTTTTTTAAATAATATGGCATTCAACTAGATAATACTCCAAAATCTTTTTATTTAATATTTAAAAGGCGCAATTTATCAAAATTACCATAAAAAGATGTTTTGAAATTTACCTCCTATATTCCCACCAGGGGGTAATTGGGAGGTATAATTTTAACCCCCACTCCCAACCCCCTATTTATATATTATATACAATTGTACAAACTGAAAGAGTGTTGAATGAGCACTACAACTAAGTCTCAGTTTGAAATAGAGCTAAGGCCTTCCAAACATGAGCCAAGAAAAAAAGGAGAAATGAACCCTCTCTGTGCCTCAATATTTTATTGTTGCTAGTGAGTCGGGCAATGTTGAGGGAAACTTGTTTGGAAAGAATTTATACCAGCCAAGCAATCATACAAGCAAGGAAAGGTCTATCTGTCACAAGACAGACCACAGGAGAGGAAATGGAATAAAATTTTCTACGTGGGTGACACATAGCGGATTTGAAACAAATAGATTGTATGGGAGGTCTCCCTTAAATAATATATTTCTAACTATCACCAAAATGATTTTTTTTATTAGCACCGCGTCTTACTACCCGTTCGGGTTATACGCACTTACGCTAATGTGTAATGGTAGGGTGATTGTGAGATGAAATGAAGGACCTACAGTTTAACGTGGAATCCGAACCACGGTGGAGGCCTGGCATTCCCCACATTCACAAGATGTCTTGTCAGAGGTGAAGGAAGGGTTTGGTAATCAGATAAATCTTTGCCGGGACCGAGGATTGAACCCCGGCTGCCAGCATAGAAGTCTGACACCTTACCCCTAGACCGCCAGGTCACCAAAAATGAAATTAACAAACCAAAATTTCAGTTAGTGAGTTATAAATGAAATTATAAATCATCTTACCAGTTCCTTTGATTCCGCATCAGCGAGATGAATGTCATCAAGAACAAATATCTGATCTGCATCACTTTTAATGTTTTCAGGCCACATTGCTTCCACGGGGGACAAATTTTTTGGCTGTAGAAAGTGTTCACCAATATTAGTCACAAACTTTGGAGCACTTTTATTGTCTAACATTCCTTTTTTGCGATGTCTTTTGTTTCTTTCCAAAGATTGTGAATATTTTTCTAAATTTTTCTTAGGTAGTCTAATATTCTTTATTAATTTTATTTCTTCAGTGTAATCTGAAAAGAGTTTTACTAAATTAAAATACTACTCAATGTTGATGTATTTTTAAGATCAAATGTTTTGAAAAATACTAATAATGATGGTTAACTTGTTACTAATACATTTACTAAAATAACTGTTAAGGCTGCTTTATGTACATAAAAATAAATTGTCACCGGTACCTTTTCCTTAACTTTTTACTTTCTTGATATCTTACAGGCAGAGAAAGTATTGTGATCATCATAACAATCAAACTCGAAATTTAGATGAATTTCAATGTTTGATTCATGACCCCCTTCCCCCCCTCCCGAAACGTAAAAAAGTTGTTTTTGAATCTCCGTCTGTCTGTACTTCTGAGTAGAGCCTAAAATATTTTACCAATAGGGATAAAACTTGGTATCTAGGGATTTTATAGGGTTTTAGGAATTGGATATTCAGCCCTAAAATTACTGAGGAGTGAAATGAAAAAAAATAGATTTTGTCAAAATTGGCTTTAACGATTTTGATTAAATTTCATTTATAAGTATTAATCAATATTATAAACAAAATGACTATTCTCAATTTTTCGTCAAAATGACTTTAAGGGTTCCGGTCTGATGCATAAATTTTAATATATTATCATATCTTTGTAACTCTTTGAGATATGAAATTACTTAACATTGCAAATATGTAGGTCTATTTATAATAAAAATATTTTATTTGAAACACATTTTTATGAAACTAATAATTTTCAAGCTACATGCAAAATATACATTTTTTTACTTTTCGAACACTAAAGGTAAAGTAATGGGACCATAAAAAAATATAGCCAGAGATGTTGATGGATGTCAACGTTTCATGACCCCCCGAACCCTAAAAAAGTGGGTTTAACAATGCTGTCTGTCTGTGTGTCTGTTTGACCCTAAACCTAAGAGTAGTTTAATAAAGTGCGAAATCGGCTGACGATTTTGATTAAAATTTGTATCTACCATTGATTAAGTTTATAAATAAAATGGCCATTTTCATTTGCCCGTGAAAATAAATTTTAGGGTACTTTACAGAAGAGGAAATTTCTGTATCCCCGCAACTATTTGAGATACAAAATAACTTACCATTGCAAAATTGTTGTACTATTAAAAATATAAACTTTTTTATTAGAAATATAGTTTTATAAAACCAATAGATTCTGAGATATTGACCAATACAATTTTGTGATCTTTAGTTGTACATTATTATTATTATTATTAGCACCACATCTTACCACCCATTCGGGTTATACGCACTTACGCTAATGTGTAATGGTAGGGTGATTGTGAGATGAAATGGAGGACCTACAGTTTAACGTGGAATCCGAACCATGGTGGAGGCCTGGCATTCCCCACATTCACAAGATGTCTTGTCAGAGGTGAAGGAAGGGTTTGGTAATCAGATAAATCTTAGCCGGGACCGAGGATTGAACCCCGGCCGCCAGCACAGAAGTCTGACACCTTACCCCTAGACCGCCAGGTCACCTGTCTTTAGTTGTACAGAGATACTACTTAAGACTTAACACAATAATTCTCTAATATATTATTTTTCCTTTATCCTCTTAGGCGAAATATTTGTACAGCAATTATCTATCGCCATCATTTTAGACTCAATAGCCAATATTTACCTATTTTACTGGTCTAAATTTAAAAATGAGGAATTTAATATCAATGCAATAACCATAAGATGTGCAACTCCTAATAAAATGTTGAAAATAGCTCAAGTTTGCTAGTGCATATTATTTTGTTCCACATATGTTACAATTTTTGAGTAAATATCTAACTTTTAAAACAATGGCATGAGAAAGACTGTACGAAGTTCTGTACCATTTATTTTTTATAAGATTGTTAAAACTTTGTAAAAGCTAGTGATTTTTTTTTCAGTCTTAAGAGCTAAGATAGTATTAAAAACTAACTAAATAAGCCACAGTGAAATTTAGACAATATTTTGAAATAGTAAAAATTTACCTCTAATTCAAAGTGCCATATTATTTGTTTCTATTCAATATAAAAATGCTAGAAATATAGTTTAAAATATTACCTTCTCCCACAAGTCGACCAGAAATGTTACCTAATTCACATCTTGAATCTTCATAGGAATCATTTTTTATATAATGTTTTTCAGAAGAATAAGGAATGGGTGCACTGGAAGACAAGTTAAGAGAGTCTTTTTTTAGAGAGGTACCTGTCACACTCTTATCAAAATTCTCCCGATTCTGTGATAAATAATGCTTATCAAAATCTGTACATGGCACAAATTGATCATTTTCCAAGTCTCGTAAAGGTTTTCTCAAGTCTGTAATATCTGAGCTGTAAGAGGAAAGAAAATGTCCTTCAACAATAGGTGAGCACACCATATATGAAGGCACAGTCTTGCCAGATGCTAATTCCTCTTCAGATATTTCTTCAACAAAAAATGCTTCCCCTGATTCACCAAGTTTCATATGAATATCCAAAGGTTCTCCATTAATTTCTATATCAACCTGTACAAAAAAGAAAAATAAGATGATATTAGAGTAGCAAAAAACTTATCTTTATGAAACAATGATTATAAATGAGTTTATAAAATGATAAAACAATTAATTTACCATAGGCATAGTAATAGTTTCCTTATTAATTTCTCTTATGTATATTTATTTTAATATTTGCAATAGTTCACTTAACTATATTAAAATAGGGGGCCACCTACCAAAGCTCTGTGACATGTTAGACATCTTGCATTATTTAAGAAGTAGTTTGCCATTTTAAAATAAGGCTCATGACAAAATAGTGATGAAATGTACAGCCAAATTCCTATAAAATATTTACAATTTTAGTTTTTTAATCCAATAAGAATGTATGAAAAAGATCAGATTAGCTTATTTTCAACAATATTGGAACACTCAGAAATTTTACATTATTTAATAAGTGGTTTGCTATTTTAAAAGACAAATCACCTCAAACTAGAGGTGTAGTGTATTGACAAATCCCTATAGCATTAAATTACTTACATTCCGAGTTTTTTAATTTTAGACGGATGTATGAAAAGGTCAAATTAGCTTATTTTCAACCATATCTCACCAAAAAAATTAGCATATTTGAGATACGAGTATATAAGAAAATATCTAATGGTGCAAAAGCAAATAAATGATTTTTAATAGTCAAAACCCACTTTAGTGGGTGAATGGTCTAAAGTGCTACTCTCGCAATAGGCTAGACTGCTAAGATATGATATTGAGGTTTGATCCTGGTCGGGTGCACCGAGGGTGGTTTTCCACTTTCCCTCCAAGCAAATGTGGGTCCACTTCATCTAAATTAAGCCTTCCCTATCCCTAACACATTAGTGTAATCAGTACGTAGTAGTAGTAGTAGTACCACCCAAACTAGTGCAGTGCTAAAAAATAATAACAAAAATAGTCTAAGAATAATATTATAAAAAGATAAAGAATTATTTTAGTGGTATGGAAGCTTCATAACTACCATTCCCATAAGATATACAGCAGTGTGAGGATATGTCCCTCCAAGTAAGTGGCCTTCATAAAAAACTTAAAGAGTTCTATATTCCATTCACGGTAGGAATTACTCTCTGAGAGATCTTTTTTCCTACCAATATCCTACTATATAGTAGATTTATGGTAGGGAAAAAGGCCTTTCAGAAGTCAATTCCTACCGTGAATGACTGAAAACATGGATATAGATACATAAAAACATAGATTACCAAATTCTGAATAAAGTGGTGTATTAATATTAGATAGTGATCGCTGAAAATCTGCCTGGATTTACCTAAAATGAAAGACATTTTCTTGTAATTTTGAATCTGTCTGGTGACTCGTTCTTGCAGCTCCGATTCATAACCGGCGACGCGGAGCTTAGAGTGGGGGAAGGAGACCCAGTAAGAGCAGGTAAGGAGAGAGAGGGAGAAAAATAGTCTTGCTGGATACAGTTGTTTCGAAGCAGCTGGCAGGTTGTGCCAGTCCCCGTTATTTTTAATTCTACCTGTGATTATTTCGGGATGTTTTTTTCTTCCAGATAACACTGGTGCACAACATTCATTAGTTATTTTCTCCCAAAAATAGCATCATACAAATATGAACAATTTTTTGCGATTTGCCAAAAATTTACTATTTGTGAACAAGATTCTTTTTGCACACACAGATTAAAGAAATGTCTTAAGACTTCTGGTTTGGATCCCGGCTCAATCAGAACCGGTATTTGATAACTTACCTGAATAATGGAACCACAACACTGAGTGGTGGTTTAATAATTGGTTTTCTCAGAGTGCTTTGGTTTAGTCCCACGTCTTCATTATGGCACAACTACAATCTCATTTCCTCCCTCAGCCACTCGCATCACCACCTTATGATTATTGGAGGGATAAAGATATATCTTCCCCCTTACCTTCCTAACTCTCTTTTTTTAGCACCACATTTGGATTACACTCAGGGTGGCTACAAAACATATTTTACAAAACTCCCTGACTTCTCCAGGTTTTCCAGGCTACATTTTTAAATTTTCCCTGACTACTTTTTTTCCAGTTTTAATGGGGGATGATGACTTTTTTTCTTTATTATTGATCACATATTAAAAAAAATTGTATCTACTAAACATATATGGTTTTATCAATTATTTTAAAAATTAAATTGTTATTTTATTTAGGTATTATTAACTTTTGTTTCAGTGTTTAGTTGCGAAATTAATGAGATTTTTTAGACATATTTTTTATTCCCTGACTTTTCCTTATTTTTAGTTAAATTCCCTGTCTTCCCTGTCATCCAAAAATTCCCTGACTTTTCCAGGTTTTCTCTGTATGTAGCCACCATGACACTAATGGGTTGGGTATTAGGAAGGTTTAATTGGGAGGAAATTCACCTACATTTGTGTAAAGGGAGATTTGAAAACCATTTAGGATAAACCACCATCAGTGCACCCGAATGGAATCAAACCCCAATCTCCCCATCTTCGGCAGTCTGATACAACATGATAGTAGCGTGTTAGACCACATAGCCACCGAAGCGGTTAAATCTCTTGTTCTTCTCATCATAAAATAAAGTATTATTTTTATTAAATAATTTTTCCTTCCCCCCACTGTCAATGTATCAACTTTAAAATATTTTAAGATGATGCAATCACCAGAATTTATGTCAGCTGTATTGCAATTAGGGGTAAAATCATCACAGTGAACTCTGAAAAGCGAGTGTCGCCAATGTATTTATTCAGTGAAAGTACATTTTTGTACATTACTTTAATGATATTTAATGTGTAGGCTTATTTTATGTAATTAATTCTTGTTTTATCAAACCTTGATTTAGAAGCAGGAACATAATACGTCTATAATTTTCATTAGATCACAAACTCGTCCAAAAACCTCCTCCTCCCTCCTTGGACCTTGGCTATATTCTAGCACAGGAATCTTTTGTAGAATTAAATGCAGGTATGCCTACTTTATTCAGTACAATAGTAAGAAATTCTCAATGTTTTTATTGATTTGTAAAAAAATATAAACAGGATAGTGTTTTTCTTCCCCCCCCCC
>CABFOV010008916.1:2649-21520 GCA_902141375.1 Timema poppense
CCCCCCCCCCCCCTCCTTGGCGTCACCAGTGTATATGTCATGAGTATAGCAGTATTAGATGATAAACTATTTAAATGAAGAGAAAAGTTGTCATTAAATTCCAGGACAACCTTAACAGATATTTAACAACTGTTGAGGTCACCATGTAAATAAAAATTAACCTGTATATTTCTACTGGAGAAATATTTTATTTATTTTAGCCCCAAAAAAAGGTTTGCCAATAAAACGGCAAAAACCCTGGCTTTTTCTCACTTCCCCTCCTATTTCACCTTAGTTCACTGCAATTAGTAACGATAGTGCATAACAAACTCATAACATTAATTGGAATAGATTGAAAATTTAAAAACCAATTCGATTTTTAGGAAATGTAAGTTCTGGATTCTTGTGTTTTGGATGTCGGCGCTTCCATGAGTAGAAATCTAGAGTCTGTTCATGATAAGTTTTTTTTACCTGGATGACAGTTCAAAAATCATATGTTTAGGATTTGGGTTGCCAACGCTTGTAAAAGATCACCGTGTTATAAATTATAAGATTTTTTAATTATATGTTATATTTTACTTTCTAGCTATCTTACAGGTAGAGATAGTATTGTGATCGCCAAAAGAATATATATCAAGATTTTGATGAATCTTGACGTTTCATGACCCCCCAAATACAAAAAAGTTGTTTTTGACTTTCCGTCTGTCTGTCTATCTGTCTGTACCTCTAACTAGAGCCTAAACTATTTTACCGATCGTGCTAGAACTTGGTATCTGGGGTTTTCATATGGTTGCCCATTCCAAACAAAATGGCTTCTCTCAATATTTCGGCAAAATGACTTTAAGGGGTCAGGTTTGGTGTGTAAATTATATTTTTTTATAATATTTCCTAAACTATTTGAGATATGAGATTACTTATCGCTATAAATATGTAGGTCTCTTTATAATACAAATATTTTATAGGAAGCATATTTTTATAAAATCAATAACTTTCAATCTATACGTAAATATATATTTTTTAACTTTTCGAACACAAAAGGTAAAGGTATTGCGACCGCAAAAGAAAATCCAACCTGAAATATTGATGGATGTCGACATCACAAGACCCCCCAAACCCTAAAAAGTGGTATTTGCAATGACGTCTGTCTGTGTGTCCGTTTAAACTTAAAATTGAGAGTAGCTTAAGAAAGGGCGAAAAGAGAAATAAATCTATTCTCTCAAAATCGAATCTTACAAATTTTGATTAAAATTCGTATCTAGGTGTTGATTAAGATCATAAATAAACTGGCTATTTACATTTTACCATGAAAATAAATTTTAGGGTACTTTACAGAAGTAGAAACTCCCGTATCTCCGCAACTATTTGAGATAATAAATAACTTATCATTGTAAAACTGTAGTACTATTAAAAATAAAAAACATTTATATGAAATATATTTTTATAAATCCAACAGTTTCTGAGATATTGGCAAATATATTAATACAATTTTGTGAGCTTTAGTTGTAAAGAGATACTACTTGTGTTTTAACGCAATAACTCTATGCCATAGAGTGGTTAAATATAAGTCTCTAAAAGTTTATGTTGTTTTTCCTTAAACCTCTTAGGGAAAATGTTTGTACAACAATGTTCTATATCCATTTTATACTCAATATTTACATTTTTTTATTGGTCAATTTTATAAATGAGGGATTTAATAGCAATGCGATGGCATGAAGATTTTCAACACCTAATAAAATGTCAAAAATTTAACTGGAAGTTGAAATTTGAATACGAAGTGTTGACCCTTGGGGACCCAACATTGATCTTTTTTTATCGGTCCAAACATATAAATGAGGACATTAATTCTTTAAAAAACAAAATTATAAAATTTAAAACTGGGACTGAAACAAAAAAAAAAGTTTTGAATAAGTATAGTGGAATGTTTGGGTTTGCTAGTGTATATTATTTAGTTTCACATATATTACAAGTTTTGAGTAAATATCTTCATTTTCAATAAATAGAGCGAGAAAGTCCGTGCGGAGTTCCGTTTTATTTACTTTGGATGTGCTGTGAATAATTATTTTTTTTAAGTGGAATAAAACGATAAATAAGCATTATGCCTAACTCAAATTTACATATAAATAATATTAGCCTAAATTATTGTGGTTAACTATCAAATTCATACATTACCTTACGTTTTCATTACAGTTATCCAAAGTTAGCTGTTGGCGTAGAGATATATTAGGGACTATGTTTGGTAGCTGTTTGAGCTGTCACTCAAGTAAACTAAGGTCTTGAATGAATGATATGCATCATTTTTATAGTCCTTAACAACAGAACCGGATATTCCTTAACGTTACTAATACAGTTCATATGATATTTCAATAGGAAAATATTTAATTAAAAAAAAATTATGAGAATAAAGGAGATTGGAGGAGGTTAAATATCCTTTACTCACTACCAAGCATTCTTACTGTGTATTCACACGTTCGCCGATAAACTAGCGAAAAACAAAAACGTGTTCACGTCCGCTAAAGTTCAACTCATCTCTACTTCGTCTGCTCTGCTTGAGATGTTCGGCACAGGTGAACCTAGTGGATTGTGACCAGTTGGAAGACAGACGCAGATTGGAGGATAACATTAGAATGGACCTGAAGGCTAGATAATGTGTAATGAGGTGGACTGGATAAGACTAGCTCAAGATAAGGATATGTGGCGGACTTTTAAAAGTGTGGCAATTAACTTTTAAGTACCTTTTGCAATAGAATAAGTATATATTTCAATATTGTACACATACTGATTGTCCTTGATCACGTGATATCGTGCCAAATAATTAAACAGTATTATACTCTGTTCAATCAAGCTCATGGAAATAAACCAATTTTAACAAAAGTGGTAGAAACCATTCATATTTTAATGATTTTCTTTTCTATTTGTTTTTTTAGCTATGATAACTATATATGTGACCTGGTGGTCTAGCGGTTATGTGTCAGACCTCTGTGTTGGGGTCCGGGGTTCAATCCTCGGTCCCGGGACAGATTTATCTGATTGCCAAACCTTTCCTTCACCTCTGACCAGACGTATATTAATCACAACTTGTGAATGTGGGGAATGCCAGGCCTCCGCCGTGGTTCGGATTCCACGTTAAACTGTAGGTCCTCCATTTGATATCACAATCACCCTACCATTACACATTAGCGTAAGTACGTATAACCCGAACGGGTAGTAAGACGCGGTGCTAATAATAATAATAATAATAATAATAATAATAATAATAAGATAACGATATCCTTATTTTTTGAAATTTCTAGAAACTGCTATTAAAATTAGGCAAATAAAAATACAATACGTTTATGAAATGGTTACCATTTCCTTAACTGTGCTTTACTTTGCTTTTATTTCGATTGGTTCATTGACTTTCATTTTCTCCGCAGCCATTCTTAAAGGCAATCCTTAGAAAGTTAAAGTTGATCCAACCTCCATGGAGTTTTACGGAGCACGAACTTTAACACCGTGACTGTATATAAAAGTCTTGCTCTGGAGGTGATCTCTTACTAACTATAGAGCTTACAGTTCCAGTCTTTGTATATATCTGGAGGATTCTGAGTCGTATGGGATAACACACAAGTAATAATTACCAACCGGACCATAAATAACTTTTTATCGTTTTACCCTTGTACTACTACCACCCTAAACCATACCCATTTTATTACACTAGTGAAATAGGAATGTGGAAGATATATCGAATTTGAGAGAATGCACACGCTTTTAAGAGAAGCGATAATGTAAAACCACTGATGAAAAATCACTTTTACTGTATCTGGCTAGTATTTTTTAAGGCCCTTGGCCCTGTTAAGTGCAAGTCTATAACCTATTTTGTGGGATGGTGGGCGGGAGAGTGAAAGGCATGGTGTGGCTTCTCAACCGACCCAAGTATCCTTCCGCGCCAACAAGAACAGACGGATCACGGAAACCGTAGATGGCGCTAGCTACCGGACAGGTCTTGCGGAAAAATCATATATTTGGAAATATAAGTTTTCTCGAGGACGAGTGAAAATGTTATGTTAATATTTTCAACACCCCTGTAAGATAATGTATCTACGTTCTTTAATTGTTGCATTTTCTTATTTTTTGTTTTGAAGCCGGCAGTTTTCTATTAAAAAATGTCAATTTTATCGATATTTGATAACTCTTAAAGTTAATAGAGGAAGTGTGTATATAAAAAATATTACTTAATAAACATGCTTCTATTCTTGAACTAACCGTTTACGAAAAGAAAATTGCAAAACAATAAAAATTCTTGAAGATAACCGTTTGTTCCCATGGCTCTGTATTTCCACGCATAATGAAAAGGGTCAATCGCCTTAACCTAGACTCCCAGTCATCAGTAAGCCAGAAATTATGAGCCTGACATCTAATCCACGTGCCCACCGGTTCTTGTAAGAAATTTTGTATTAGGTGAGGCGTCAGCATATATTTTTTATCACACTTATTACATCAATTAAATTTTAAACTCTTAGAGAATATAATTTCCATATCCAAAAAAAGCACAAATAACAAGATTAATGAAGTTTTGATACAATATTAAATTTGAATTGAAGTTTTGCCCAAGGGGTAGTAAACTTATTTGGTGGAAACTCAGCCAAACGTTCAAAATTACAACGTAATATTCATGAATTGGAGAAGAAAATTGCTCATACATAAATTTATAAGCTTTTTTTAATAAAAATATGTTCACAGCTCTGAAAAAAGTAAATTTTAAGAAAACATGTTTGGTCTATCTAAGGCTGTTTTTACCCTTTAATAGGGATTAAAGTTAATCACATTTATTTTAGAATGTTGAAAATATCACAAGCCAATACTTTTGATTGAATGGTTAGATATATGATTGCATAAATGTAAGAAAAGATATAATATTTTATTGAAATTTGTATTTTATATAAAATTTTGCAATAACATAATTTAAAAAAAGCTATTAATAATTATTGTTTAAATGGAGGTAATGAAGCGATTAACTCTTATTTTAAAACTAAGAAATTTAAAAATAGTAACAAATAAATATTTTAATGTTGAACGTAGACACGTATCACAAGGGATCTTTTGTTGATATTTCGTCATTGCGGTACCAGAAAATAAATTCATTGGAACATTGAGTTCTACAAAGTCGTTAATAACGGCATTGTCTAGAATGAAAGACATTGGTGTCAACATTTGTGGCCACAGCTGTCTCTGCTTAGTCTAAAATATGGATTGTTATATGTTTATAGATAAAAAAATGTATACAGCTTGACATTCATGCCATCATCTACTTGCCAAGAAACCTCGGTTTGGAAATAGAACGTGGCTATGACTTATTAAGTATAGTTTAAAAAGTCTTCAATTTCATTTCATCAAGAAAATGTGATGTTTATTAAATTCACTACATTTATTTGATCCACATTCATTAATGTATTTCAAGCTTATATTATGATTTGGTTAGATCTGATTATAAATATACTAGTGATGTTTGGAATTCCACTTCTTTAACACAGATTGGAAAAAGTTCCAAGGAAATTTGTCGCGGTAAGTTAAAAAAGAAGTTCTTAAGCAGACTTATTAAGATTATGATATAAATTGAAATCTTTTAGGATTCTAAACCCTTTTCTAGCGCAAACTGAATTGTAATGCCTTTTATATAAATTAATATATTTTAATAATATATATGAATCTATATAAATACGAAAGCCCTGTCTCACTGACTCATCAGTAATAATCGTGTCTCTCGAACCTCTAGACCTGTAATCTTGAAATTCGACTGGAAAGCTCTTTTATGTCTTAGCCATTCGATAAGAAGGGTTTTTGCAAATTTCAACCCTGAATAAGATAAATGGGGGGAAGGGGGAAATGGTGATCGCCAAAAAATTTGCTAAATGAGATGAAAATCTCAAATTTGGCCAGAAGTTAAAAAGATTACTTCATATTGCCTTAGGAAATATAAAATAAAAATTTTAAAAATAAAGCTCAAAGAAATATAGGAATAGAGCTATAATACAAAAACAAATTTTAGATGAGGAAGAAAAATAAAATTTGGCATACAGGTAAACAGAAGACTCCAGATCAGATAACTTAATGAATATTGAAATATGGAATTTCTAAGAGTGATTTGGAGGAAAAAAAGGGGGTCTGGTTCAAAACTTCTAAAACTAATAGAAATAACGCCCTATCAGTGTGGTATAAACTCAAATTTTGACAGGTAGTCTAAAGCAATCGCTCCAAATAATAATATAAAAGTTTGAACATCTAAAACTTTTTAATGAGAACCCGGGAAATAGGGGATGGGTGTATAAACAAATTAAACGGTACGAGACTCCGCACGGACTTTCTCACTCTATTGTTTGAAAATGGAGATATTTACTCAAAACTAGTAATATATTTGAAACGAAATAAAATACACTAGCAAACCCAAACATACATTGCACTATACTTATGTAATTTTTTTTTAGTCCCGGTTTAAAATTTTATAATCTGTTTTTCAAAGAATTAATGTCCTCATTTGTATGTTTGGACCGATAAAAAAGATCAATATTGGGTCCACAAGGGTCAAAACTTCGTATTCAAATCTCAACTTACGGTTAAAATTTTCGACATTTTAATTAGGTGCTTCAAATATTCATGCCATCGCATTGCTATTAAATTCCTCATTTATAAAATTGACCAATAAAAAATTTAAATATTGACTATTGAGTATAAAATGGATATAAATCATTGTTGTACAAACATTTTCCCGAAGAGGTTTAAGGAAAAACAACATAAACATTTAGAGACTTTTATTTAATCACGACCCGCCTCGGTGGCGTAGTTGGCTAACGAGCTAGTCGTGTTGAGCTCGACTGCTGAGGACGGGGAGATCGAGGTTCGAATCTCGGCCGGGTGAACTGAGGGTGGTTTTTCCTAAATGGTTTTCCACTCTCCCTCCACGCAAATGCGGGTTCACTTCCTCTAATTAAACCTCCCCAATTCCTAATCCATACGAGTAACTAGTACTTAAAGCGTATAACCCGAATGGGTAGTAAGACGCGGTGCTAAATATTATTATTATTATTATTATTTAATCACTCTATGGCTTTGGAGAGTTATTGAGTTAAAACTCAAGTAGTATCTCTCTACAACTAAAGCTCACAAAATTGTATTGTATATTTGCTAATATCTCAGAAACTGTTGGATTTATAAAAATATATTTCATATAAATGTTTTTTTTATTTTTAATAGTACTACAATTTTTCAATGATAAGTTATTAAGTATCTCAAATAGTTGAGGAGATACGGAAGTTTCTGCTTCTTTAAAGTACCCTAAAATTCATTTTCATGGTAAAATGAAAATAGTCAGTTTATTTATAATCTTAATCAACATCTAGATACGAATTTTAATCAAAATCGTTAGAGTCAATTTTGAGAGGATGGATTTATTTCTCTTTCGCCCTTTCTTAATCTAGTTTTAATTTTAAGTTTAAACAGACACACAGACATACGTCATTGCAAAGACCACTTTTGAGGGTTTGGGGGGTCTTTTGATGTCGACATCCATCAACATTTCAGGCTAGATTGACTTTTGCGGTCGCAATACTTTTACCTTGTGTGTTCGAAAAGTTAATATATATATATATATATATTTATATATATACATATAGCTCTAAAGTTATTGGTTTTATAAAAATATGCTTATAAAATATTTGTATTATAAAGAGACCTACATATTTGTAACGATAAGTAATTCCATATCTAAAAATAGTTTAGAAGATATTATAAAAAAAAAGTTAATTTACGCATCAGACCGGAGCCCTTAAATTCATTTTGCTGAAATATTGAGACGATCCATTTTATTTGGAATATTTATTAATGTTTAGAAATGAAATTTAATCAAAATCGACTTTTCTCTTTTTTCCCTTCACTAAACTACCCTTAATTTTATGGTTAGATATTCAATTCCAAAGAAAACCTTTGGTCAACCCTATTAAAACCCTAGATACCAAGTTTTAGCCCGATCGGTAAAATAGTTTAGGCTCTAGTTGGAGGTACAGACAGACAAAGTCAAAAACCACTTTTTTTTTATTTGGGGGCGTCATGAAACGTCAAGATTAATCAAAATCTTGAGGTCAATTATTTTTGGCGATCACAATACTTTCTCTACCTGTAAGTTAGCGGTAAATTAAAAAGACTCTTTTAGGAGTGGTAAAAAGATTTAATTTGGCAGTCAGAAGGAAGGATAACTCCATAACTCCATTAACTCTTAAAAGTTACATTTCTAAATAGTATTTAAAAAAATGGGGAGGAGACTAGAGGTTTAAAATTTCTAAGACTAATAGAAATAATTGCTTCCCAGTGGGGTATAAAATTGAAATTCGGAAGGAAAGTAAAGGACCACTCCAAATACTAATCAGAATTTAAACATTTTTAATTTTAAATGAGATCTTGGAAAAAGGATAATGGAGGGAAGGTATAAAACATGAAAGTGCAATAGAAAATTAAAATTTAGCAGGCAGGTCAAAGTATACCTCCAGTGTTCAAATAAATCTAATAATTAGAAGCTTCTAAGTGGGATTTGAAGAAATGAGCAGAGGATGGGTGTTAATACTTCCAAAAATAATAAATTAACTACTTATCTGTGTGTTAGGGAACAGTAATTCGTTTAGAAGGTATAGGGACAATTCCAAATAAATATAAAAGTCTGAAAATTTTAATTTTTTAATGGAACTCCGATAAATGGGTAGGTTAGAGCTACAGTTAGTTAAGAAATTTAAAAAGAAGAAGAATAAAATTAAAATTTGGAAAACAGAGGGAAAAATAGAAATAAACAGCTGATTCTTAAGATTTTAAATTTCTTAAAGAGAGCTAAAAAAAAATTGGGGTCCAAAATTTACAAAGCTAATAGAAAGAAATACTTCTCATTTTTCCGTAGAAAACTGAATAATAAAATATGTCCAAAATTTCACATTTCTAAATGAAAGTTAAATAAATGGGGGAACGGTGGTGTTTAAATATTCCAAAACTATTACACAAAGCAATTTATGAGTAGTATAAACAAAAAATTTGGAAAGCAAGTATTTGGACCGAGTTTATATACTTAAAAGCGTTGTGTGTGATAAACAAAAAAGTCATTAAAATCCGGGACTTGGTGAAAAACAACTGCCACTATTCACATATAGTATAAATACCTATGAAATAATACTTATAATTAAATAATGTGCTATTAAGTTAGACCATTAAAAAAATGTGTATTCATTTTCTAAAATTTCATGTTTGCTACTCTCCTACTATAGTTTCTGTGGAATTCCCAGTTGGCAATTAAGAGAGTTTCAGTAATTAATAAAACGTTTTTTCTTGTTTTCATTTTTTTTTATCAAGTTTCTTTGTGCTGATTTAATCGATGTCTGTGAAAGAGTTAAAATCCATAGAGGGCTAGTCCTGTTGTTCCTATGAGATAGGTTATAGTGTTAATGTTCTACAAATTTTATAATGTAATATATTCTTTACTAAATGGCATTAGGAACGCAAAATTTCATTACCACACTTACAAAAGTACGCCACCTATCCCTGTTTTGAGCTAGTACCATCCAGTCACGCTCATTATACCCTATCCTTATCTTGTGTTAGCTATATCCAGTTCACTTCATTACACCTCCATTACTATCTCGAGCTAGTTCTATTCAGTACACCTCATTACATCCTATCCCTGGCTTGAGCTAGTTTTATCCAGTCCACCTCATTAAACCTATCCCTATCTAGAGATAGTTCTATCCAATCCACCTCATTACACCTTATCCCTATATTGAGCTAGTTCTATCTAGTCAACCTTGTAGCAACCTATTTCTTTCAGGTTGATTAAAAAAAAAAACCCACTTTTTCTAGGTATTTCCAAGTATAGTGAAACTATTCAAAAACTCCTTTAGATAACAGCCACACATTCGGGCACGCGAGTTGGGTGGGAATTAAGTTTGGAGGGTAAGAGCTTGAGGCCCGGTCAATTTTAAAGGACCATCTATAGAATTACATAAATACAATAAATTCTACTGTCTTGATATATATTTTAATTAATGTAGTTATGCATACATCCCATATTGATATTAGGATGCAATAATAAAAAAAAGTGGCTAGCCTTATCAAGTGATGTGTATTTCTTTAGATTTAAAAGGTGTAAGCATTATCTTAATGGCTAATTAATTTCGTAAATATTGTTTAGTTTTATAGCAGTAAATGCCATGTGAATATTAAAAACATTCCAGCCTTAAATATAAAATATATGTATTAATATATTTATAGAACAATAGAATTGAGAAAAGTGTGTTCTTTAAAACTGATAGGTTCACTATCGGTTTTTCAGGATAAATTACTTTTGTTGTTAGCTCTCTTACTTCTAAGGCCATTTACAGACACGTTTTACTCGCTACGACACAAACGCTGTGACCAGGTCGCTCTAGTGTATTGAATTGTTTCATATGGGTGACCTGGTGGTCTAGGGGTAAGGTGTCAGACTTCTGTGCTGGCGGCCGGGGTTCAATCCTCGGTCCCGGCACAGATTTATCTGATTGACAAACCCTCCCTTCACCTCTGACAAGACATCTTGTGAATGTGGGGAATGCCAGGCCTCCACCGTGGTTCGGATTCCACGTTAAACTGTAGGTCCTCCATTTCATCTTACAATCATCCTACCATTACACATTAGCGTAAGTGCGTATAACCCGAACGGATAGTAAGACGCGGTGCTAATAATAATAATGTTTCATATGAGAGGGGTCGGTACGCCCAAGAAACACTCACAACGAGGGTTTCACAACTGTCGTGACGTTCGTGTCGCTAGTCTGACCCATCTCATATTAAACAATGCAATACACTAGAGCGACGTGGCGTTTGTGTCGTAGTGACCAAAACGTCAGTCACCGGTCTAAAAGCTATATTTTATTAGCATCCAAAATCCACTTTTCGTTATCTAGAGAATATTAGAAAATTAATGTTTCCAGATGTGTTATTTACAACACTTAAAATAAGTCAAATATTTTAACTTTGGGTAGCAAACTATACATTCAGTCATACATTTAAATAAACAGTTTTTACAATTTTAATGTTTTAAAACATAGAAATTGGTTATATATATATACATATTTATATATATATATATATGTACATATTTATATATATATATATATATATATATATATATATATATAAACATATATAAAAAAATGATAAGGGGTCGTCTTCGGTGGTCTTTGGGTAATGAACTCACCTAAGGACAATATGTTTGTGGGTTCAAAACCAGTTGAGGTCAACGGAATTTTCTAGAGTGATAAATATCCGAGGATCAACTGCTTTCGGAGGGGAAGTAAAGCCATCGTCGGTCCCATGTACATTGTGGCTTGTAAAATAGCCCTGGAATTTATGATGTACCGTGGCTACAAAATATATCCATCAAACCCCCGCCACCAAGTGTACATCCTGCACTTACCCCGTTTAACAGCTAAACCAGCGCTACATGCGGTGCAAGAAATCACGCCAGCCGACAGCTGTGATCACCACTAGCGATACCCAATATCTGAAGCCTGTCGGGAACGTGCAGTTGTTACCACAGGACTAAAACGATGTAAGGGTTAAGGTGCAAGCGCGGCCTTGTGGAGGTTATTGGAACTGTAGTGCTAAGTGTGCCCACCCACCATCTTTGTCTTGTACCTCTCAGCATTGTGCGCAGGCGCCGATGAGGTAATCTAAGAACTCATTGGCTGTGAATGACATCACCATACGTCATGCAATCTATCCATATTACCCCCGCTGTTTCAAGCAGAATATAAACAAGTGCTCAGAGATACTCACTACTCTTTGATGCCTATAGTTCTAAGGAAAATTTTAGGATAAAAGTTGTCGTAATGTTGGGGATTCATTTAATTATTTTTTTGTAACTTTTACGTATGTGGGTAGGGTTTTCGTTCAGCTTTATATATATGTTATATATATAGCTATATATATATTATATATATGTAGCCGCCTCTTTATGCAGTGTAAGAAATTATCTTTGATTTTTTTTTCGTTTAAATATTAACTCTAAGATGGGGAAATAGTCGGATATTATCTATATATAACGGCTAATTTCGTTGGGCTGAGATTAAATTAATAGTTGACCTTTGGTCCTTCCAATCATGTATAAATTTATTGTTAAAGTCTTGGTCAGATGGTTAGGCCTTTACGCACTAGTGTATCACTTACGTTATTTGTAGGTACGAATCTGTTAGTGTTAGTATTAAAGGGAAGGAACAGCCGAGATGACTGTACTCTTTTTTATATACGCTTTATTGACAAGTCAGTCATTTGTCTTTTTTATTCAATGTAACTCTTATATGTTTCTTATAAAATCCTTATTATTTGATTGTATATTACGGACATTATTATAGCAAAATTTCTATGTTGTAAATTGATATTGCTGCTCGCCCTGAAATTAATAATTTATAAACCGATTATAATTTTGGTTAAGTGGAGAGAATTCATGTTTTGTTTATATATCTAATATGTTCCGGGGAAACCACAACCTTAATTTATCATATGAAGTTATAAATTTATTTTACAAGTTATAAATAAACTTGCTGAAAGGCCCTAATTGTTACTACTCATGATTTTATTTAACTACAACACTAATTCCCTGATGTTGTAAAATGGGTAGGTGCTAACACCTGGGTTTTGTTGGGTAGAGTGGTAGTCATTAAAGATCCCTGATTATTTACTAGTGTATTTCCTTTTGTATGACACTCTCGCTGTGGTGGTATTCTGGTCAGATACGGAAAGGACGCTACCATCACAGGGAAGGGTTGATCTGCCCTTACTCTGCTTCACAGGGTTATATCTTTTTGACAATTGTACTTAAATGGTTTTTTCGACGCCATGGATCACAAGCCGCTGGACTCAACCGATATACTTGGTAGTAAATCACAAATTTACAAGCTGAACCGAGAGGCGTTAATTGCGGAGCTCGTGGACTGGAGAATAGCCGTTGATCCTGAATCCACTGTTCGTGAATTGAGGACCACGCTGTCTCAGGGGTTGGCTCAGAGAACTTCATTATATTCTGATATTAAGGTTAGTGATGTGTCCGTTCAGGTGGTCGATAGAAATAGAGAGGTTTCAATGGCCTATACTGCGGTGCAGACCCCGTTAGATCCTGTAGGTAACACCTTGCCCTCTCAGATCCTGCTTTCTAATCATCTTATTATTTCACCCAACGTTGATATAGAACTCGCTCCAAAGTAGTTAGCGATTGGTTGAGTCACATCCCTGTTTGTGATTGACAAAATTGTTTTGCATTGTTTGCTTTCCTGCTGGAAGTAGATAAAGTACATAAGTTGCATCTCATTGAGGATTCCGAAATGTTAGTATTGTAACGTGGGGCGCACGTGACCTGGGAGGGTCACAGGCCGTTCACACGTGAACGCGTGAACCACGAGTTCTTTTAGGGACATTGGGGTACGCTGCCGACCAAACACGAATGAAAATGCCCACGGAATATTCAAGGTTTTAATTATTAAAATTATCACTACGTACACACACCGATTAACTGTATATCTAAATTAATTATAATTAAACAGGTAATAAAATAAAAAAGAGCCTTAAGCAAGTCTATAACTTAATAAACTAATAGAGCACACAGATGTGTAAGTAAATTGGATAACAAATTAACAATTATAAAACACCTAATTACTCTTCAAATATTTAAAAGACGGTCACAAAAATGTTCATTAACACAGTAGTCTACAATAATAACAAAAGTCACTTGTCTCACACACGATACACGGCGATGACCCGCAATACACAAACACCGGACTCACTGGTCCACTCCCGTGCCGTACACACTACTCCGGCACGCGCCACACGAACACTGGACTCGCTGGTCCACTCCCGTGCCGTACACACTACCCCGGCACGCGCCACACGAACACTGGACTCGACGGTCCACACTCTCGCATTGTGAACTCCCGGACTCATCAGTCGCGAACCAAGAACTGAACTGAGGCTACCGCTGAGCATGTATTTATAGGGGTGGTGACAGCTGAGGGTCTGGAATCCTCCATTTCTAGAGNGTATTTATAGGGGTGGTGACAGCTGAGGGTCTGGAATCCTCCATTTCTAGAGTAAAAAGGATCCAGACACCTCCAGACGTGTTTCCGTCCTCCCCCCCACACCCTCTCTAATCCACCAGTCAAGCTAGAAGGTCGCTGCCTACCCGCTAGACAAGGAGGGAGACAGAAAGAACAAGGAGCGCAGCCACAAGGGCCAACAACGAGAACACGCTGGTCCCGCTGTTAGACTCTAATCTTGTTACAGTATTATGTCTAGGGAAAACCACGGGGTTCTTAACCCACCTTTTTTCTGAGGGGATTAGTCGCGGAATCCCATGGGTCACCATGAAGATAGGATATTAGATTCACTGGTGTCCAGGAGAGATAGGGAGCGTTTGTGCTCAGAGTTTGTTTACCGCTTCCAGTTCTCACACGAATCCTTAAGAATGTTTATTCTCTCTGTGTCGGAAGCTGCGAGCATCCTCAGATTAAATCTCAGTGAGCCCCAAATTGTGGAAATCATTCTTGAAAATGTGTTGCCTCTTATTAAGAGACATTTAGTGTTTTCTCAGCTCCCATGTTTCTTTTTGGAGTTGTACTCTTTGGCTTCGAAAATTGAGGGATCGCTTCTGGCTGAAAGGGAATATTTTGACAAACATCCCATCACTATTTCAAAACCTTCCGGGTCGTTTACCCCTGTTAATGCAAGTTCAAAAAATAACTTTGGCCAGCTTGCGTCTACCCGGACGCCCCCCATGGTCAATAGAATTTATTATAGTAAAACTAGAGGGCCACAAGGAGGGAATAGTAGTCGCGACCTATCTTGCGTAAGATGTTTTTATTGTAATAAATTAGGCCATCTCCGATATAAATTTCTTGTGGGAAACGAGTGACGTGTAACCTAAAGGGTGGTAAGGCTACACGACGGTCCAAAAACCACCTGAGGCTCCCGTTCCCATGATCGAGTTTAGAATAGGGTCCAACCATGGTGTCACTTTAGTTGACACTGGTGCTAACGCGTCTTTTATAAATAATAAGTTTCTGGGCATAATCCGTAGTGGCTAATTTACAGGTGACATTGAGATAAATAGGTGTGCTCCCCACACATTTGTGCTAGGTAATGTGAGTAGTATAATTATTGACAAGTTTTTTTACCCATCCCTCAAAATTGATCGTTTCTCTTGGAAAATAAAGTTGTATGTAGTTGATGAGTTAGTGTGTGATGTTATATTAGGAATTGACTTTTTATGGGAAACTAGGGGTATCTTGGATTTAGGTACAGGACATTTAAGTTTCGGATTTAATGCTCAGGTGAAGGTGCCGTTGTGCTTAAGTTCTTGCCCTATGTGGTTCAATCACATGGGAACTGATGAAGATCGTATTAATCGTTTGATTAGTAAATATTCGAATGTCATAGCACTCGTCTGGGGTAGATGTGATGTGCTCCCCTATAACATTGTGGTCACGGATGACATTCCTGTAAGGTCAAGTCCCTATTCATGTAACTCCCCCTAAATTGAAAATATTTCGTGAACTTATTGATGGTTTAGAACAAAAGGGAGTGATTAGACCGTCAAAATATCCGTATGCTAGTCCGGCATTCATTATTCCTAGGAAAGGGCAAGGGCATAGGTTGATTATGGACTATAGGAAGATTAACAAAAAAATCCAGTTCGACCCATACCCCATGCCGAGCGTAGAAAATCCATTTCAACATCTAGGGGTTGCTCAAATTTATAGTCTCATTGATTTGAATGCTAGTTTTTTACAATGCGCGCTCACCGAACGCTCTAAGAAGTATACGGCACTCGTCATCCCTTGGCAACTCTATGAGTTTAATTGCGTGCCAATGGGCACTAGCATCGGTGGCCAGGCCTTAAGCCGTGTTCTAGATCATATCTTGTCAGACTTAAAATACAAATTCGTCTTTAATTATTTAGATGATATCTGTGTATATAGCAATTCCCTTGACGAACACTTCGAACACTTATATATTGTGTTGATCCGATTGCGTGAGGCCAGGCTGACAGTGAATCCTGAAAGTCACGTGGGCCAAACAGTCCATCAAGTATCTTGGTTATATCATTTCCAATGGAAATTTGCTGGTTGACCCCGAAAGGGTGAAACCCATTGTAGAGTAGCCGCAACCCAAAAACTTGAAGGGTTTGATGCGCTTCATAGGTATGTGTGCCTAACTACGCGCGGTTCATTCCACGTTTTTCGGAAATTGCCGCCCCTTTGAATTTATTGAAGAAAAAAGTTGTTGCATTTGCTTGGGGAGAGGAACAATCCCGTGCGTTCTAAACGCTCAAGGACAAATTAATCAGCCCCGAAGTTCTGCACATGCCAGACTTTTCTCGTACCTTCCTTCTTCATGTCGACGCTTCCTCTGTCGCTCTAGGCGCAGTTTTATCTCAAAGAACTGCTGACAGTGTTCGTCCCGTGACTTTCGCCAGCAAAACTTTGTCTCTTGCCGAGCAGAAATATAGTGCTTTCGAGAAAGAATGACTTTCATGTGTATTCGACATTGAAAAGTTTTCAGACTATTTAGAACAGCGTGAATTTGAATTATATACTGATAATATGGCGTTGTCGTGGGTATGGCGTTGTCGTGAATATGGCGTTGTCATGGATATGGCGGCATCCTAAGCAATTAGGGAAGATTGGTAGATGGGTATTGCGCTTATCTAAATACAAATTTAGTACAAATCACGTTCCTGGGAGGAATAATATAACCGCTAATGCCCTGTCACCTATGGCAGAAGACCAGGATCCAATTGAGATTAATGACGTGGTGCATCAACTTAGTGTGATTCATTCTATCCCCGAGTCCTTTGTGTCTATTCTTGAACATCAGCGAAATGACCTGTGGTGCTCGGAAATGATGGATAAGATAAGTAAGGTCGATGATGTGGGGTCTTATGCTCTTTACAGAGGTCTTCGAGTAGTTTGTGATAGTAAAGGAAACGGAAGAAAGATTTTTGTCCTGGCAGTGGTACGCCCGATGTTGATGCGCTATTTTCACAATTCTGTTGTGGGTGGTCACCTAGGTATTCAAAAAAACTTATCGCAAGATGTCTATGAAGTTCTTTTGGCCAGGGTTGTACAGGCATATCAGACTGCAAGTGAGACAATGTGAGGATTGCCAAAAGGCAAAACCTGCGCAGAATACTAAAGTTGGGCTTCATTTGGCCAATGTGGCTCGACTTCAATGGGAGAAAGTGTTCGTGTACTATGTAGGCCCCCTGCCCCGGTCCTCCTTAGGAAATACTTGCGCCCTTATTGTGTTAGATGCCTTTTCTAAGTTTCTTGTAATATTACCGCTGAGGAAAATGAAAGCTAAGACCACCGCTAACTCACTCACTAGGCGCGTGTGGGCTGTGTTTGGTTCCCCGCGTATTATCGGTAGCGATAACGGGCCCTGTTTTAGGTCTGCCTCTTTCAAAGACATGTGCTTTGGATGGGGCATAAAACACGTGACCACCAGCCCCTATTACCCTTGCCCCAATCATGTGGAGCAGTTCAATAGGAACCTTAAGGTGGCATTAACCATTTTTCACTCGTTTGAGCAAGCCAAGTGGGACCACGATATTGAGTTTTTGAATGTCGCCTTCAATTTCGCATTTCACGAATATGCCAATACTTCACCGGCTTCAGTGTTCCTGGGTAGAGAACTGAACCACCCTCTTTTAGCTATGTGGGATGTGAACCCCTTATTAGCGGGGGATGAGAATGTCTCCCATAGGGATAGGTGCCAGGAGGCTTTTGAGAGTTTAAAGAGGGCTCATAGGAAAGTGGCCGATAGGTATAATCGGGGGCGTGTTCCTGTTTCGGTAACTGTTGGAGACTCGGTCCTCTGTAAATGCTACCCACAGAGCTCCGCGGTTGACAAAATCTCTGCCAAGCTGAGTCCCAAGTGGAGCGGTCCATGGCGAGTGTAACGATTTCTCACCCCGGCAACCCTACTTTTAAGTGATGTTGACGATCCATCTACTACAAGGCGAGCTCACGTGTCTCATGTCAAAACCAAAGAGTCCTCATCCCCGATCCAGGGATAAGTATATGTCTAAGTTTGTCATGTAAAACTGTAAGTGTTAATTTGTAAGTTGTATATTATCTCAGGGGAAGCTCACAGTTTGGATATATGAATATTAAACAGCGTAAGTTACACTTTGAATTTTTGTTTGAAGAAGTTTTACTGCTAGAGAGAGCCGTTATATATATATAAAGGGAAACAAAGGGAGTTTGCATCGTGAAGATGGGCTGGTATTGACCATTTGTGGAGAGATAGTTAATAAGATTTGTGAGGAGTGTAAAGATAATTTTGTATTATGAAATAGGGTATTCGAATTCTGAAAAAACTGAAGACTTAGGCAAGATTATAATTTAGTTTGGTTAGGTTACTTAGTGCTAAAAAGGTGGAGGGGATTTTGTTTTTCTTTTCCACTGGGTACTGGCTTTCTTTTTATTTGTTCAGTGGACTCCTTCTTCCCTCCTTTGTTCCGTGGGTCGATCTGAAGAAAAAAAGACCTAGAAACGTCATCGATATTTGCTACGTTGCTACAGGAGTGGCCAGGGCACACTGGAGGACGTGGATAACTTCTCTAAGTGACGGGACTTGGTGTTGACCAGCCGCTCTTTCAGTGACCAAGGAAGACGTCCCTTGGATCCCTGTGTCAAAAGCATGGACCACCCTTCGGTCGGAGCACGGCAGAGGCTGTTTCTTCTAGGGGCAGAGGATTGTACCATGGCTACAAACTATATCCATCAAACCCCCGCCACCAAGTGTACATCCTGCACTTACCCCGTTTAACAGCTAAACCAGCGCTACATGCGGTGCA
>CABFOV010008917.1:0-14283 GCA_902141375.1 Timema poppense
CACTTCATGTGTTCGATCCAATAGCGGGCCACTTGATGTGTTCGATCCAATAGTGGGCCACTTGATGTGTTCGATCCAATAGTGGGCCACTTCATGTGTTCGATCCAATAGCGGGCCACTTGATGTGTTCGATCCAATAGCGGGCCACTTGATGTGTACGATCCAATAGCGGGCCACTTGATGTGTTCGATCCAATAGCGGACCACTTGATGTGTACGATCCGATAGCGGACCACTTCATGTGATCGATCCAATAGCGGGCCACTTGATGTGTTCGATCCAATAGCGGACCACTTGATGTGTACGATCCAATAGCGGACCACTTGATAGCGGACCACTTCATGTGTTCGATCCAATAGCGGGCCACTTGATGTGTTCGATCCAATAGCGGACCACTTGATAGCGGACCACTTCATGTGTTCGATCCAATAGCGGACCACTTGATAGCGGACCACTTGATGTGTACGATCCAATAGCGGACCACTTCATGTGTTCGATCCAATAGCGGGCCACTTGATGTGTTCGATCCAATAGCGGTCCACTTGATGTGTACGATCCAATAGCGGATCACTTGATGTGTTCGATCCAATAGCGGACCACTTGATGTGTTCGATCCAATAGCGGGCCACTTGATGTGTACGATCCAATAGCGGATCACTTGATGTGTTCGATCCAATAGCGGATCACTTGATGAAGCTAAACATTTCCTAACGAAAGTGTTTGTCGAGCAGTAAAGACAGCATATTTGTATAAATTTGTTTCATATCCACATTTTACAGTACAATTTTCATAGGAAGAGCCTTATGACAGCGAGCAACGATACTAAACCACCTGTCAAGTCACATGATCTGTCACAGTTGATATATATTACTAAGAAAATATAACGCTAATACTGTAGTATTTGTGGAACAGGGCAGAGTTCACTTAGCGGAGTTAGCCTGACAATATTGTACTTTCCACTGTTTTTACTTTGGTTCTAATAATGAGAAAAAATATTGTAGCTGTGAATATTTTTGACCTCGAAATTATGATGAATTTCTCCTTTTAAATGCGTCATAACCAAAAAAGAAATATTGTCTGTCCTCGGGGTGTTATTTTGATTTTGATTGACGTCCTCAAATAAATAGTAGTTTAACGTTGGGTAATTTTTGAAAAATTGACATAATTTTATTTAAAATGGTTATCTGTGAATTATAATTATACTTGATAGTATAATAAACATCATTAAAGTTAATTTGTATAAAACTTTAATATATTATTTGAGAAAACAAATATGATTGTCATTTTAGTTTGGTCCCATGTGTGAACCACAGTTTGAGAACCACTGTTCTAGAGAGAATTGCTCTACAAGGTTCGAATCCCGGCTAGATTCATCAGCTTCTGCAGTTAAAAGATGCGTCAACTACTATAATGTTTAAATAAACTAGAATTTAACTGTTTTCATGTTTAGCTCTTAATTGGCCTAACGTCTTTTTTTTTTCCAAAGGATAGTTGTTTACTGATCCCACCCACAGGAATGTAAACTTATCATGGTCTATTGACAGACTAATTATAGGAGCACTCTTAGGCGGCCAATTAGACCCATTTCTACATAGTCATTCATTTAATTACATTATTAGAGCAATTAAGAAAGTTGTGCGCCCAGAGACACGAGTATTTGTGTAAACAACTCAAAGCTCTTAATAATGTTGGGTTTTAAAGGATTTGATTTAAGTTCTGATATTTTGAAGGGTCCAGTCCAATACAAGAAAATTACAGTGTTATTTGTTTTGATTTTATTGAAGGAACGACGAACAAGTAAAAAATTGACCCATTTTTTTAACTCTTATGTTTATGAAATATTATCTTGGTTACAATCAATAGTATGTGTTAAAATAATCGATATTTACTACAAAGAACGCATTATATATTCAGAAAACATTTACAGCTATACACTTCTTACTGCCAGACTGTCCGCCATTTTGTATTTAGTCAAGGGTACAGAATATGCAAGAGGAATTTTAAGGAATTTCTCCCGTATTAGTTTAGATAGTGGAAAACAAAACAATATAATTATTTACTGCTCCGCGTCTTACTACACGTCCGGGCTATCATTTAACTACACTGACGGGGTAGGTATAAATAAAGTAGAATTTGTAGGAAATGTACCCGCATTTGCGATGCGTTAGGATGAGAAACATTTAGAGAGGAAACATCTACATAGCCATATTGAAGAGGTTGACGATTAAATTGCGTGGCCATCGATGCATCTAAAACAATAAACAATACTAGTTATTGTGACGAGTTTCAATCTAAAACACTTTCCCATGTTTGAAATATTTTTGTTTGATTAATGAACCGGAATAACTTGGGCGGCGTCTAGTTCCTTTTAGCTTTTATTGTACTTTTTTAATAATTAGAATGCTTTTATAGCAAAATACAAATTAATGTTTTGTTAACTCTAGAGCTAAGTTAGTAGTTTTTTTTGTCACTCCCTTTTTCTTTCTCTCTTTTTCTTTCTTTACTTGAATAACACATTAAATTAATTAAAGTTTGGATGGCGAAAAAAGTTTCTTTTTAAATTTACCGTTTATATTCGTTGTAGATAAATATGTTTTAATGTTGTGGCACTATTTAGAACAAGGGTTTTCAACCGGTGCGGCAGAAGGGAGCGCGAATTATTTTACAGTTTTTATAGCTTTTCATTTTTTTGTCCAAAATAAACAAAATGTTTCTCCAGTAGCAACGTAGAGTTTAGTTTTGTGCACATGATAATATCAACAGATTTTGAATACCTGTCAAGGGTGTCCTGAAATTTTGTCAAAACTTTTTTCTTTATTTAAAATGTTTTGACAAAATTCCAAGACACCCTTGACAGATAATCAAGGTCTGTTGATATTAGCATGTGCACAAAACTAAACTCTACGTTGCTACTGGAGAAATATTTGATTTATTTTGGACAAAAAAATGTAGTGCTATAAAAACTGTAAGATTACTCGCGCTCCCTTCGGCCGCACCTTTCCTCGATACCTCGATTCTTACTGATATCGAAAGAATCGAGAAACGATCTTAATATTACGATTCTCGCTAGATCGATTCTTAGCTCTCAACAAAACGATAACATTCAACATAGGTGGTAATTGATTATCTCTCATATTAAAATGGCCGCTTTCCTGTAATTATGTTCTATGTCGATTTTAAATGTTTAATGTTTTATTCAGCTCTTTGAATAAGACATCTTTAATAAAGATAGAACAAAAATCGACGTAGTTAACAAAACTAGAGCAAAAAAAAAGTAATATTTATTTTAATTCAATAGATTATCGATCACTAATTTCACTAATTTCTGGCGAGCTAACGTGCGTAGGGTCAGTAATGGTGGATGACTTAAAATGTTTGTAAAGTGTGGAATGTGTTCTTCTTTCCTATATAAAATACGCAATTTATTGTATTAATTTCGAGTTTATTTGAATTTTTTGTTTTGATTTTCAGCTTTGAAGACTTCTAGTGTGTTTAGTAAATATCTATAAGATTGTGGGATTGAAGTTTCAAGCGACCATGTGTTGTAATGGTCGAGTACAAGTTTAGCATTGAGGGGGGAGTAGGGTATCAGGCACTTAGATTTTCTATGCAATAATGTTTGGAAAAATAATGAAAAAGAACATGTTCAAGAATTTGAACCGAGAAAAACAGGTATCGTGACATCTCTACAATATATTATATTTCTTTTGTCGTCCCAAGTGTCTCAGCAGTGATGAGTGAACACGAACACTCCCGAGTATGTTCGAACACATCCGAAATATTACTCTCTCGCTTATCTAGTAGAGGAGTCATTTCCCGGTTCGAGGGAAATTGGTATATAAAAAAGTAATATTTCTCTTCGCGTATAAATCAAAAATAGTTAATAAAATAAATATATATTTTAAGTTATTTTACTATTTAATCATGCAAAATAAAAATCTGTACTTGTCATTTTTTCCCCTTTGAAATATTTTTTTCCCGTGAACTGGCAGGCCGCAAAAAAAATTAAAAAATGTTACGGTGGGCTGCAAGTGGCCCACGGGCCGTGGGTTGAAAGCTCCTGTTTTTAGAATATATATTACGAAGGATTTTGTAGAACCTCAGATATTTTGTTAAAGAATATCATATTTGGCAAAGGGCTTCGTATTTGTTGCTTGGTATGGATTTCATTATTTAGAACTACTCATATATGTTGAATTGTTACTACTGAATTATTTGTAAACTTTTAGGAATCATTAGTGTCTTAAATTTCCCGTCAACTTGTTATGTAGGTCGTACAGTTTGTCGATACTCTTATTAAAGTGTTGAAGGGCTTACTCCAAATGAAAGTGAAGCGTCTTAAAGTCCATTACGGACGCAATAAAATGGACCAGTGAAGAAGGCAATGAAAGTCTTGGGGAACGGACCGAGAAGGGAAAGATCGAAATAAATTAACCAAGTCCTAAACAGCGAATCTAATTAAAGACATTGGGTTGAAGGAGAGACGAGTTAGGGGAAGTGGGTGGAGTGGGGGGTCATAACAACAACAAGGATGGAGCACTAGTTTCGGTAAGAATGGTACAACAAGCATTCTGTGTCTGATGGTTACATCTCGGCTTTGAACATATCATTGATTGGAAGTACTAGAGCATGGAACATGAGGCATTTAGTGGCGTGAATACTAGGCCATGAGGCATTTAGTAGCTTGAATACTAGGCCATGAGGCATTTAGTGGTGTGAATACTAGGGCAAGAGACATTTAGTAGCTTAGAATACTAGGTCATGAGGCATTTAGTAGCTTGAATACTAGGGCCAGTAGCATTTAATAGCTTGAATACTAGGTCATGAGGCATTTAGTAGCTTGAATACTAGGTCAGGACACATTTAATAACTGGAATACTAGGACCAGAAGCATTTAGTAGCTGGAATACTAGGGCAAGAGGAATTTAATAACTGGAATACTAGGGCGAGAAGCATTTAATAACCGAAATACTAGGGCATGAGGAAGTTATTAGCTGAATTACTAGGTTATGGGGCATTCAGTAGTGGATGGTGTAAGGGCATTAATCGCCAAGCAAATAAATAGAATAGAAATGTAGAAAATGAAAAACAAATAAAAAATGTAAAAACACTCAACACATATTTACTTCAATATTTCGTCTACTACTGGAGACTAAGTACTAGTCTACCACTGGAGACTAAGTACTAGTCTACTACTGTGCCTATCAATGCTGGTTGAGGTACAATCCTATATATAATATGTTTATATTTAGTAAGAGCTCGTTACTCTCAGAATCCTCCTGTAACTGACTTATCACAGTAAAAAGTGAAGGTGTAGGCTTCATGAGGCTCGCAATATTTGCTACACACCCCTTCCCCCCACTCTCCTCAAGGAGAGCATTGTAAATTACCGGCCCTAGTAACATAACACATTGCCCTGGCCTTTATCTAAAGCGTTCATCTTTTCTTACCTTGAATAAAAAATAATAAAAAAATAAGAGAACATCACGCAGCGCGCAGTGTTATACTTCAGTGCACCTCGCATCACAAAACCAGTACACTCGCTTCTGGAGAAAACTGGTAACTAGATTGTATCGAGGAGGAACAAAGACCACAAATAGCTAAAGATTAAGATTTTTGAGTTTTTTAATCTGGACAGAAATATTTTATTTTCTGGTGTTTTTATATTGGGTTTCTCTTTTAATGTCAGTGATGGGCAGTAAATAGTGAGTTAAAATTCACATTTTAATTAGCTACAGTAAACAAGTATGGAAATCCACAATTTTGAGCATTTTATCCTTTGCACCCAATTCGAATCGAACCTAGCATCTGGCGTTTGTGGGTAAGGATACTGGATACCTTACAAAATAATATGACGCACTAATGATTTATTTATATTTTAAAACTTATTGATTTCTGAGCTTTTCTCTTTAGTAATACTTTATTTTAATTTTTGAGCTATTAAAGTGTACTTTCAAAATCGACTGATATCAGCACTCGACTTATAAACTAACTTAAATATAAAGCAGACACACCATCCAGCTTCCCAGCCGTTAATTCAACACACCGAAAGGGAAATCCCACATTTCACCCATTTTAAATTTTTCTGCATTGATGGGAATCGAACCTGGGACCCCTAAATTCGGTAGATAACACGCTACCGGCCAAGCAGAGGTGTCGGGACTTCGTAAAACTGACCCTAGATTAGCTTAGTTGATATTAGATCCACTAATTACTTATACTTCTCTGACAAATTCTAGAAACTATCATATCTGGTTTCATGTAAGCATACGTCACTATAGTTGTGCTGCAACTGTCACTTTTGACAGGTTGTGTCATTTCGGACAACTGCAAGATGAAAATAAAGACTCTTGTCACTGTTGTTTATTTTTATGTTTATGTTTATTTCGAAAAAAGTTAAGATCTTAGCATTTACAGTACTTTATTAAGTACTAGCCTTTGCCCGCGGATTCGCTCGCATTTAACAAAACCAACACATTAACAACTTCAAATGCTAGAAAAGAAGCAGTGTGTTATGAGTGTAAAGAATAAACACGGGCCCACCCCTCCCCCTCCACACCCCAGCTCATATAATATTATGTAGCCACAATGCCAGCCACGACGAATATCCACTGCTTACGCCCAGTTTTTACAAGACTACTTTACTCGCTGATCAGCTAGCTTGAAGGTAGATAGTTTACCCTCTATTCCTAAAGATAATAAGTACAACAGGAGTACTCCCATCTCGATCCAATGAGTACTTTTGAGTTTACTTGGAACAAACAAACTAAATCTAAGGTACACACAGCAAATCTACAGTTTTATTACAGGTATAAATATCGTGTAAATATGCTAATTACTACTGCGCATCTAACCAAACTAGAAACCTGTTTAGAGATCTTATCAGATTGCGCATATAATAGGGTTTATTTTAAAACACATTTTATTTCTGAACAACCTTTTTTTTAATAATAGTGCAAGATAAGTAGGCTACTGGCTTTTCTTTTTCTTTTATTAAGGCATTTTACACCTTTTTGCTCCTAAGTGACCGGGACTTTCTGAACAAAGTTCACTACAAGCCCTTAGTTTTGAATATTGCGGTGGTTTTATAAAGAGTCTGATAAATTGAAATATATTTAACACACTTGCCCAGACAAGAATTTAAACCCCAGACCTTTACTGGAATATCCGGGAACAAGACTCCAGAGCTACTAGTATATCCCCTCCCGAAACTCCAGAGACACCAGTATAACCCCCCAAGACTCCAGAGCCACCAGTATAACCCCCCAAGACAGTATAACCCCTCCCAAGACTCCAAAGCTACTAGTATATCCCCTCCCGAAACTCCAGAGCCACCAGTATAACCCCCCAAGACTCCAGAGACACCAGTATAACCCCTCCCAAGACTCCAGAGCCACCAGTATACCACTCCAAGACTTCAGAGACACCAGTATATCCTTCCTCCCAGAGCCACCAGTATATCCTTCCTCCCAGAGCCACCAGTATATCCTTCCTCCCAGAGCCACCAGTATATCCTTCCTCCCAGAGCCACCAGTATATCCTTCCTCCCAGAGCCACCAGTATATCCTTCCTCCCAGAGCCACCAGTATATCCTCCCTCCCAGAGCCACCAGTATATCCCCTCCCGAAACTCCAGAGCCACCAGTATATCCTTCCTCCCAGAGCCACCAGTATATCCTTCCTCCCAGAGCCACCAGTACATCCTTCCTCCCAGAGCCACCAGTACATCCTTCCTCCCAGAGCCACCAGTATATCCTTCCTCCCAGAGCCACCAGTATATCCTTCCTCCCAGAGCCACCAGTATATCCCCTCCCGAAACTCCAGAGCCACCAGTATATCCTTCCTCCCAGAGCCACCAGTATATCCTTCCTCCCAGAGCCACCAGTATATCCTTCCTCCCAGAGCCACCAGTATATCCTTCCTCCCAGAGCCACCAGTATATCCTTCCTCCCAGAGCCACCAGTATATCCTTCCTCCCAGAGCCACCAGTATATCCTTCCTCCCAGAGCCACCAGTATATCCTTCCTCCCAGAGCCACCAGTATATCCTTCCTCCCAGAGCCACCAGTATATCCTTCCTCCCAGAGCCACCAGTATATCCTTCCTCCCAGAGCCACCAGTATATCCTTCCTCCCAGAGCCACCAGTATATCCTTCCTCCCAGAGCCACCAGTATATCCTTCCTCCCAGAGCCACCAGTATAACCCCCAAGACTCCAGAGCCACCAGTACATCCTTCCTCCCTCTCTCTACGGAACATCACGATGACGTCATGCGAGGCTGTTAGAACGTTTCCGTCAGCCGAGCAGAAAGTCCTTGGTTCAGTACCAGTTTCCGTAACACGCGACAGGGAGGCGGCGACAGTGAGATGTTCACCACTAAACAGTGTTTTTTAACTGGTCTTAGGGAACAGAACATGGAGGGGGAATTATGAGGAAACCAACCGAAATTCCTAGAGATGGAAGATAGAAAACCATCGACCGTTGAATAAGGTTTATATTTTCTTATGTTTGGATTATTATTATTTGCTCTCCTAGTCCCAATACCTGCTCGCATATACTTACACTAATAGAGTAAGGATGAGGCAGGTACAATTTAAAGGAAATGTACACACATTTGCGTGGAGAGAGTGGAAAAACTCATCTTAATTACTTTCATCCGGGATTTGAGCCGTGACCTCCACGGCCCCTGAAATCCAGGCTAGACTAGACAAGCCTCGCTCAGTGATGCGGGTAGTTGGTATCGGACGACCCTCCCACACTCGAGGCTAACCACTCGACCCTAGTCTCAAGATAAGAACTCTGAAAGGTTTCGCCGGAGATTGATTTACTTCATGTGTCTGTACCCAACACGTGGTCCATTGCTTACACCCCGGTGACGTAAATCCTGGTCATGAAGTCATTGAGGGCGGGGTTCGAGTCTTGAGCGATTGCCTTGCACTTACTCGCGATTACAGTCAGCCCTAGTTTCATTGGAACGATTAACTAGGAATTTAAAATGGGTCAACCCTTTTTAAAACTGAGAGAAGTTAGGACTTGACAATTAATTATTGGGCAACTAGGCGGATAGATACACACAGTTTCAACCGAATGTAGTTCTCCCTTGTGCCACATTAGCGAGATAACTTACTTTAAAACCAGTAAGGGCATTAGGTCCATTATTATATTATTACATCTGTAATGTCATGTGTTCGATTACCGGCGAGTGTTATAATTTTAGCACCTCAATAGTTAAACTTGCTCGCCAAGTGATAGATTAATTCATTGAGGTCTGGTTGTTGTGATTGCTATGGATATAATAAGATAAGATGTTAATAGCTCATAAAGGTAGATACATCAATTAATTAATTAATATTAGTAACATCAAAAATAATGGTTGGCTACTCCAATTTTTTTCTATCTTCAAAATCCTCAAGATCTACTCTTCATAATATAGGTTAGAGGGACTTAAATCACTTCTAGCCTCCCCCTCTTCCCCCTTGTCATCATCATTATCGGGATCTTTATTTTTGAACATCACGCCTTCTTGTTCCATCTTACTTTCCATTTTCATTCCTTTGTTCGCTGTCACTGAACCAGTTATATATATATATATATATATATCCTCGTGTTTCTATAAACGACAACATAAATTATGTGCATGCATAATCTAGTTCTTTTCACAACGAGCCGTGTCGTCTGCTGGAGAATACTGCATACCGTTCCAAACATATCGTCTGTCTGGAGAATACTACACACCGTTCCAAACATATCGTCTGTCTGGAGAATACTACACACCGTTCCAAACATATCGTCTGTCTGGAGAATACTACACACCGTTCCAAACATATCGTCTGTCTGGAGAATACTACACACCGTTCCAAACATATCGTCTGTCTGGAGAATACTACACACCGTTCCAAACATATCGTCTGTCTGGAGAATACTACACACCGTTCCAAACATATCGTCTGTCTGGAGAATACTACACACCGTTCCAAACATATCGTCTGTCTGGAGAATACTACACACCGTTCCAAACATATCGTCTGTCTGGAGAATACTACACACCGTTCCAAACATATCGTCTGTCTGGAGAATACTACACACCGTTCCAAACATATCGTCTGTCTGGAGAATACTACACACCGTTCCAAACATATCGTCTGTCTGGAGAATACTACACACCGTTCCAAACATATCGTCTGTCTGGAGAATACTACACACCGTTCCAAACATATCGTCTGTCTGGAGAATACTACACACCGTTCCAAACATATCGTCTGTCTGGAGAATACTACACACCGTTCCAAACATATCGTCTGTCTGGAGAATACTACACACCGTTCCAAACATATCGTCTGTCTGGAGAATACTACACACCGTTCCAAACATATCGTCTGTCTGGAGAATACTACACACCGTTCCAAACATATCGTCTGTCTGGAGAATACTACACACCGTTCCAAACATATCGTCTGTCTGGAGAATACTACACACCGTTCCAAACATATCGTCTGTCTGGAGAATACTACACACCGTTCCAAACATATCGTCTGTCTGGAGAATACTACACACCGTTCCAAACATATCGTCTGTCTGGAGAATACTACACACCGTTCCAAACATATCGTCTGTCTGGAGAATACTACACACCGTTCCAAACATATCGTCTGTCTGGAGAATACTACACACCGTTCCAAACATATCGTCTGTCTGGAGAATACTACACACCGTTCCAAACATATCGTCTGTCTGGAGAATACTACACACCGTTCCAAACATATCGTCTGTCTGGAGAATACTACACACCGTTCCAAACATATCGTCTGTCTGGAGAATACTACACACCGTTCCAAACATATCGTCTGTCTGGAGAATACTACACACCGTTCCAAACATATCGTCTGTCTGGAGAATACTACACACCGTTCCAAACATATCGTCTGTCTGGAGAATACTACACACCGTTCCAAACATATCGTCTGTCTGGAGAATACTACACACCGTTCCAAACATATCGTCTGTCTGGAGAATACTACACACCGTTCCAAACATATCGTCTGTCTGGAGAATACTACACACCGTTCCAAACATATCGTCTGTCTGGAGAATACTACACACCGTTCCAAACATATCGTCTGTCTGGAGAATACTACACACCGTTCCAAACATATCGTCTGTCTGGAGAATACTACACACCGTTCCAAACATATCGTCTGTCTGGAGAATACTACACACCGTTCCAAACATATCGTCTGTCTGGAGAATACTACACACCGTTCCAAACATATCGTCTGTCTGGAGAATACTACACACCGTTCCAAACATATCGTCTGTCTGGAGAATACTACACACCGTTCCAAACATATCGTCTGTCTGGAGAATACTACACACCGTTCCAAACATATCGTCTGTCTGGAGAATACTACACACCGTTCCAAACATATCGTCTGTCTGGAGAATACTACACACCGTTCCAAACATATCGTCTGTCTGGAGAATACTACACACCGTTCCAAACATATCGTCTGTCTGGAGAATACTACACACCGTTCCAAACATATCGTCTGTCTGGAGAATACTACACACCGTTCCAAACATATCGTCTGTCTGGAGAATACTACACACCGTTCCAAACATATCGTCTGTCTGGAGAATACTACACACCGTTCCAAACATATCGTCTGTCTGGAGAATACTACACACCGTTCCAAACATATCGTCTGTCTGGAGAATACTACACACCGTTCCAAACATATCGTCTGTCTGGAGAATACTACACACCGTTCCAAACATATCGTCTGTCTGGAGAATACTACACACCGTTCCAAACATATCGTCTGTCTGGAGAATACTACACACCGTTCCAAACATATCGTCTGTCTGGAGAATACTACACACCGTTCCAAACATATCGTCTGTCTGGAGAATACTACACACCGTTCCAAACATATCGTCTGTCTGGAGAATACTACACACCGTTCCAAACATATCGTCTGTCTGGAGAATACTACACACCGTTCCAAACATATCGTCTGTCTGGAGAATACTACACACCGTTCCAAACATATCGTCTGTCTGGAGAATACTACACACCGTTCCAAACATATCGTCTGTCTGGAGAATACTACACACCGTTCCAAACATATCGTCTGTCTGGAGAATACTACACACCGTTCCAAACATATCGTCTGTCTGGAGAATACTACACACCGTTCCAAACATATCGTCTGTCTGGAGAATACTACACACCGTTCCAAACATATCGTCTGTCTGGAGAATACTACACACCGTTCCAAACATATCGTCTGTCTGGAGAATACTACACACCGTTCCAAACATATCGTCTGTCTGGNGCTCTCTAAGCTCCCTGGTGCGATGAGCCACATATATCTCTTATGGACAAGACGCCACGTCCCCCGCTGCTCCACATCTGCTTCATCGGCCTGAACACCAAGAAACATGAACTCATGTTGTGGTGATATCCTTCCTCCGGGTCATAAGTCAAAAGTAGTCTTACAAGAGTAAAAAAATAATATATATATACCGAGATAAAAACATTGGTGCAATCTTTAATTATTTGTAACAACTGCAGATACGATCTGATGGACGATTTGGCATATATTAATTATTATAAATTATATAAAAAAAAGTAATTCATTGTGAGCGTCACAACACTGATTTATAAGTTCAGTGGAATATAAATATTCTTTTCATATGAGCTTGATTTTTTATTTTAAAAAATTATGCGTATTTTTGTACCCTACATTAACGGTGTAGTGGCGAGGAAGGTAAAATTTATATAAAATGTGCCCAAATTCACGTGTATGAATAGCGAGAAACCACTTCGGTAAAAACAACACCCATATTACATTTGGTCGGTATTCGAACCCTTGACCTTTTCGTCACCACCAAATCAGACCACATGAGACTGGTATCCAGTTCACGTGCGAGTCAATGGGTTATTAATTATTATTTATAATAAATATTTTAAATGCATTTCATAATATAACTTACTTACAGTAATTAGGTGTCAAATGCCCACATCCGCTCGGGTAAAAAGTGTTGGTGCACATGTTTGCCCTCGGAGCTAGCCACAGGTATGTCAGAACTCGGATTGTGACATCCTGTCGGATTACAGCATCCACATTCCGGGCTTCTCTGTCGTCTGATTCTGTCTGCACCATTAGTGTCTGACACAATGGGTTCAGGGCAATACTGGGAGGATTATAACGTGGAGAGTTCAACAGTAGATCAAGCCACGAACTTCACGGGACATCACGCTCCCCATGTTGCCAGATTACTCGCACTCGCTGGACTCAAACACATACCTCAAATTCTTTGAACAAAAGAAGGAACAAACATTCTGAGTATCTTTAGTATTTCCTGTTGAATGGAAGTACTCAAATTCTTTGAACAAAAGAAGGAACAGACATTCTGAGTATCTTTAGTATTTCCTGTTGAATGGAAGTGTTTGCTTTCGTTATTGGTTGGCTCCTCTGTTTTTCGCGCCTTTATTACCCTGTTGTCCTGAGGTGAGGAGGAAGAATTTTGAGAAAGTGTACTCACCTTTTAGTGGAGGGAGAGTAGTGATACCTAAATCCCCTGGTTACGCCTATTCATTATCTGAATTCCTGGCAGTTGCGAGTTGGACATAAGCCTAATTCATAAAACAAATTCGATGAGCCATAACTTTAAGCTTAACTTTTATTACACACCTTAAGGTGGGATAGAAGGGGATGCGAGAAAAGGCCAGCGTTTCAGTTTTTAAGGCAAAACTTTTTTTTTTTCTAAATATATCAGATTGCTTCAATGCAGCTACAGATTAATTAGAATTTAAGTTTCTTCACATGGTGATATGGACAGCTGTTGAATATCTGTCATGAGCATGGCGGCATTGTCTAACAAATCTTTTAAAGGAAGTGAAAAAGTTGGCATTAAATTACAAAACACCTTTGCCAGATAGATATTCAAGAAATTTTGAGGTCACCATTTGAAGAAAATTAAATTATTTGTTTGCACTGGAGCAATATTTTATTTATTTTAACAAAAAACAGTTTTGTCATAAAAACTACAAAAACACTTTTTTTTGTCGCGTTCTCTTTTATCCCACCTTAATGACTTTGATTACATACCCCCTTGATGAGAAAACTTGACAATAAAATCGGTGAACGAATAGATGGCGTGTTTATGTAAATATGAAGGAATCAAACTGGCAACACTGCTTATTCAATAGTTAAGTGCGTGGTTGTGTTTTGGGTTATTAACTTTATGGTTTAAGCTAAGCCTCAAAGTGTGTGTGTGGGG
>CABFOV010008918.1:0-21519 GCA_902141375.1 Timema poppense
TGGATCAGTTACCTTTAAATAGTAACTGGGCTGATATCTGCGCACAAAACTATCAGTTGTCACTATTATATTTACTTTTTTAATCTTTCACCATTTAATAACTATGACCGCACATTGTTGTGCAATATGGCAAAATGTTATCAAGTGAATTAGGTTGAGTTTTATAAGAAACATTTTTAAAATCTAAGAGTTTTTTTTCATAATATTTGTTTACTTATATTTAGTATATTAAGTGCTATAAAACATGACATTTACAACAATTTTTTCATAGAGAGAAAAAAATCCCGCCCCCGATGCGAACCATCCCCGAATATCCGAATATAGTCTAGACATTAAAGAAACTGCACACCCATTAGTTTTGAAAGTAGTAAATAAAATCAAAGTGATACCATACACATGAGAACACCCCGTCACTCCACCCTTCAGCCCGCCAGTGCACCTGGTTACCGTGGCTGAGTGGTTTGAGAGGCCGACTAGTGGTCGAGGACTTTTAAGTAATTCTGGTTCTACAATGCATTTCACTACCCGTCCATGCTATCCACATATTTACACTACTAGGGTGGGGGTGAGGAAATTAGAATTTAGAGCAAGTTAACCCTCAAAGAGTGGAAAAACATAAAATAAACCTCAGTACACCCCTGGTCAGGATTCTAGGTCCCAACCTGTCACCGGCAAACCATACAAGGTGAGACTGACGTATTTGCGTGCTCACCGGTGTAGATGTGTGCGTGTTCGTCCTGTTAACCAGGCATATTCCTGGTGCTTAAGAATTTAGTGAAACTGTCCTAAGTTATTTTAGTTTTAAAGAGGCGTGATTTTATAAAAAGGCTTTATAGGAGGACTCACATTAATATTCTAACATAAAAATAACTATAGCGCAGTTGGGAGTTGTGTTTTACCTTCCCGTTGCTAAGGGTAGCAACCAGAGATGCAACACACAGATAAAAACCAACACGGTTCTTTGTGTGTGAAAGAAGTAGAAGGAAGATATATATATAAAAAAAGAGAGAGCCGACAACCCTTTCATTGAGGGGGTGGAGGTCTTACCTGAGCTCTTGTTGACGATGAGTGAGAGCGGCTGACATCCCCCAGACAAGGGTGACCCGGGAGGGGTGAGTGAATCCTCCGACGAGCGTTTCTGCGCCTCCAGCAACTTCTGCTGCTGAAGGTGCAGGCGGTTCTTGATCAGGAAGATCTTAGGCATGTTGGTGACTCGCCGACACACGCACTCACTCTGGTGACGAGTGACTGACGGTTCTTTTTACCAGGAAACAAATACACTTGGTTCACTCTTTTAGTCTGGTTGAAATGAAAATTAAAACACTCCTCACAGTAAAACAAATGTATTTTTACTGAAGACACTTTTAAATGATCGGCACTTGTGTTTCTATTTAACAGACGATCATTGTTTTATACACAACGAATATCGAACGTCAATATGTAAGAACGAAGGAATTTTCCAATTCATTTTTTCAAACACAGCTAAAACAAATCTTCCCCCTTTTTCTTTTTAGCACAGTTCGTGACAGCTAAAACAAATCTTCCCCCCCTTTTCTTTTTAGCACAGTTCGTGGTTAAAACATTGTCTAGCTTTAAAAACGTAAGAGATATCCATAATTGCGATGTTCTTCGACCACTTATATTCCGGGATATTTTGATGTTCACAGCTAAAAAAAAAAGTTTTTTTTTTGTTTGTTACGATAAAGTTTCCTTAGGCACGTGTTACACCGTTGCGTCCAACTCACCGACTGAAGGAAACCGTTTGTTCGTGTCCTTCCGACAGAGCCGCAGCGGTGCTTGCCTTGTGGCTGGATGGTGGGTGGGGGAAGATAAGTGAGGGGAGGGGTACTAACCATTGCCAAGATCAGGGACTAGCGGTTCGACCAATCCGAGGGCTTGACCATACTTCTCTAAACTGCTGCTACCTTCTTTCTTCTTCTTCTTCCTCTGTAATAGCGCCTTCATTATTTCGTTCTAGGGTTTTTTTGTTGTTGTTTTAGTATTATTATTTTTTTGTCCCGTTCTTCTGGTATATTCCTCAAGTTGCTCACGCAAACTTGGTGTGCGGCGTCTTTGGTAGTCCAAGCTTGGCAAAAAAGGAAACATTAAAATTTGCTCAAGGATGCAAATACTTTTATTCCCCATACATATTGGCAACGTTTTCATACTTAATTTAGTAAATACACTAAGTCTTGTAATGAAACAATTATGTCAACTACCACAAAATTTCCATCAAGTTATCTAATATGAAAAATACGACACGAATTTACATAAGCATTGTTTTCCTCCGTGTTTTGTAAATAGTTACTGCAACCAACAGTTGTTGTTTTTGTTCAGAAAATTGTTTGTTTTCGTATGCATACAAAATTTGACCTAATGTACAGTTTGAAACAATTGGGCAACTTATTTTAATTGAATACACTTTATTTTCCCAACTGAAATCACTTCCTTCAAACTTTCTTTTTTAAGTTTAATTTTACCTTTGTTTGAAAGACAGGGTAGTGTTTAGTTTCTAAACTAATCATATCTCTTCTGCGCATGCGTCTGTACTTGAAACATCACTGAAAATTATGAGCTGTGTAACCACCAATTCACGTACCAATTTCCATGATAGCTACTTGTCGCCATGTTAGTTGATTGTGCACATGGTAATAGCTGTTGTCTTGTAAGGAATTAAGTACTGAAACGTATCCCGTGTGTACGGTGAATTATGCATCTCCCTGCCTTGTGAAATTTAAAAAACACTTTGCTATGTCGTAGAATCTATGATCAACTTTTTTTTTTTTGCATGTGATCCACTTCTTAATACCCCACCTTTACGTGGTAGAATTGAGGAAGGTAGATTTTAATGTAAAAGCGCCAACATCTGAGTAAGAAAGCATTCAGGTAAAAACATACACAGTACACTCACTCGGCAATTGAATCCTAATCTGTCTGTCAACAACAGTAATACGTGATGGACGCCTTAATCCACATGCCCATCGGTGTGTGGGAAAGAAGTAGTGGAGAACACTTTTAATTAGGCCTACTAATAATCTGAGTTATTTTGTATTATTTAAAAGTGACGAGCAATTTGCTTTCAAAGTATGTTTTTGCGTTGTCCGTGAAAGATCCGTTGATCAATGTCAATTGTTTAACATATCTGAACGAAATTATCGTATACGTGCTATCGTCATGTTGGGTACTGCCGTGGTGGAGCGCGCTCAAGTTGAGCTGTCCTCACTGCGCATGTCAAGAGAGCTTAGATCATACCTAATTTTTAAGATTCAAGCAGAGATTAATCATTTGGGAAACGACTGACTATATCTTTAGGATCTACTGTAATCAGTATGCCATAAAATATATAGCCCCAAGGTGGAAAACCCTGTCACAAGTCGCCACCAATGGCGAATTGGCTGTAAGAGTGTGACGAATTTGAGAGTGCCAGATTTATAGTAAAATAAACTCTTTTTTGATGGCTTGTGTTGGTTGTAACTTGATATTTCCTTCATATCAGGGGGGAATAAATGAGGACGTGAAGCAGCAACTCTACGTAAACTGGATGTAAAACTTGTCCCAGAAATTTGAATCGCCTTTTCTATCATTTCTATGACTTCCAATTAGCATTTAAATTCTTGTGTGATCCATTACACTTTGACATTACAAATTAATTCAAGCAAACAAATTTCCACCCTTTTGTCTTTGAACAAGCGCGGGTTTGAAGATGATTTGCTTTCTTTTCGCAGTCTAGAACACTTGCAAATTTACCAAAGGTCTTCAGTCACAGATATGTGGAAATCTATTCTTGCTGACAACAATCTTTCAACTTTGAAATTGGAATTTCTAAGTTATTAGCCATGGGATATGTGAATCGACGTTCTCTACGATGGGATTCATCTAGTCAAAATATAGATTTAGAACTGTTTATGTCAATTTTGAGGTGGAGCTAAGCTGTCATTGAGTTAAGATACTCAGCCAGTGTTAACTAAACTCGTAATACAAAGTATGGTCAAATTTCACTTTAAATTGTCTTGCATTTTCAATCCGAATAATTTTAATAGTTTGTGTCTAAGGCAGTTATAGCTGAGCAGTCAAAGTATAGATGTTTTGGATATACTTGTTCAAGCAGTGTGTGTTATTTTAAATGTTCTATTGAGCAACCTGATTCCTCAATTTTTACATGGTGTGACAAATTTAACTTCTGTGGCTACATAAAAAATATGTAGCCCATCACTGATATAGCCCGTGGACTGTTAAATGTATCTACCTAAAAATAATGAAAATACTGAAAATACATTTTCATTACTTTTATTTTGTCGAATAAACAATGTGAGAAATTTATTTTATCCTCTCTCTCGGTGAAAGGATGGTAAAGGGGTGAGGGGGCAAGGAGTCAAACTGTGCGCATGTGAACCAGGAAACCAACAAGCTTGACCGGACAGTACAGTTCCTATTTTACCAAACATTTCCGACATTTTTACTTTTTTCCCTCTTCTATCTATTTTTATTTCTTCCAAACAAACTTTTTTTTATTGCCAGTTCGGAAAGGTATCTCCTGTTGATTTACAATCTATAAAGAGAACAACGAATTGTTAAAAAAAGGGACACAAATAATTGTAGCGCTGGTCAGAGTTTAGGGTGCGTCCATTGTTAATTGTGAGCCGGAGGTGAAGTGAACCAGACGCAAAGTTTCTAGGGTTGTAAATGATATAATTTTTTTTTTTTTAGATTTTTAATGAGGTTTTGTAACTTATGACCCTAAATTATATGTACTGTAATCTGTAACACGAGGATGTGACCTAATATAGGTTGGATAGGCCAAAGGAATTATGTAAGAAATCTTATATTTATAGATAAATGGAGAACCACCCTTTTTTTAAATAAAAAACTCAACCTTAATTTACGCGCTCAAGATTTAACTACGTCTTAGCGTTTGAAAGTAGAGCACACCATCCGTGACTCCAACCCTGTTGGTGAGTTATCCACCAGTTTTTGTCCAAAAAATAAGCAGTTGAACAACCACAAGATCTGATTATTTCAGTCGGTTGTCCTTGTCCAGTTGCCAGTGTCCAGGACAGGAAGTACCACTGGTTGTCTCCTAACAGAGGCCTCTGAGGGGTAATGTTTGTTACACGGTTCAATGTCAAGGACTCTACTACTATTACTTTGTTTATTACTACTACGACTTGCAGGAAAACAGGTTGCTCATCAACACAACACATTTACCAGATAACATTAAGGTGGGGAGGTAAAGAACGCGAGAAAAGGTTAGTGTTGTAGCATTTTTTATAGCAAAACATTTTTTTTGGGCCAAAATTTAAAAAAATATTGCTTCCGTACAAATAGAGAGTATAATTTTCTTCGCATGGTGACATCAACAGTAATGGTTGAATATCTCTGTCATGACCATTCCTGAGTTATATGAGAAACCTTTCAAATCATGAGACAAAGTTGTCATTAAATTCCAGGCCACCCTCGACAGATATTCAAGAACTGTTGATATTACAATGTGATGAAAAATAAACTCTATATTTGTACTGAAGCAATATTTTATTTATTTTGACCAAAAAAAAGTTTTTATCCAATAACTTTAAAAAGAAAACACTAACCTTTTCTAACGTCTCCTTCAACCCCAATTAAGGCAAGTATCTTTACAATATTTATATTTAAAAAATATTCATCCAACAAAAACGTTTAATTTAATTCTTTTCATCTTGTACTCTCAGCAGTTCTGGCATTGTGACATTCGAACATAGCTTTTTAAAGTGAATGTAAATGTTTTGTTAAAATTCGGCAATACCCATTACCAATATTCAAGAATTGTACATAGACAATCCAAACTAAATATACCTATTGAATTAATATTTAAATTATTTGGGCCAAAAATGTTTTAAATTATGAAAAATACAAAACTAGGTTCCTCAACTCACGTTCCATTCCGACCCTCCTTAAGCGAATCGAACTAAGCAAGTTTTTAGAAGTTGGAAGACCCAGTGTTAGATTCATACCTGCTATGGGTTTCCAGCACTCCCTCGAGACGAATGCTGGTACCACCTAGACTCACAGACCACTCAACCACGATGACGGGTAGTATATTTGATGAAACCGGGAGGTTGGCTCCTAAACATATCTTCAGAGTATATTGTTTGTATTTATTCTTTCATTAATTTCGCATTTCCTCGCCAGGTAGTTATGCCGGTACAGTTACATCTTAATTACTCACGTCACTCATCATTCTGTTGAGGAAACCTTAATTAGTTTGTGTTGAGAGAATCGTTATAAAAACAACCCCTGGGGAGTTAGAACTTACAGCCTGCTGGTTACATCTGTGACCAGACTAACACTTTGAACCTTCTCAGAGCATGAAGCCGTGGATTCAAATTAAAACCATTGGAGGATTAAATATTTAGGAGGAAGCTTGTGGAATTGATAGCACCGAATGTACTAGCTTAAGAATTCCAATTAAAGTGGGTATGCGGGGGACGTGAGAAAAGGTAATCGTTTTAGTAATTTTTATAACAAAACATTTTTTGTTCAAAATAAATCAAATATTGCTTAATTTTCTTCACATGGTGATGTCAACATCTTTGGAATATCTGCCAAGGGTGGCCTGGAATTTAACGACAACCTTTTCTCTTCATTTAAAAAAGTTTGTCATCAAATGCCGCTATGCTCATGACAGATATCCAACAAATGTTGAGGTAATAATGTAAAAAAAACTATATTTGTACTGAAGAAATATTTTATTTATTTTGGTCAACAAATTTTTTGGTACAAGAACTGAAAAAACATTGGCCTTTTTTTCGCGTTCTCTATATCCCCACCTTAAACTGTCGTCAAAACAATCTCTAAACTGATTAAAGGATGGATCATTTCAAATATCTACAGTGGGCGTTATTTTAGGAAAAGTGTCGTATTTTATGTATATCTGAGCATCCCTAAAGGTTTAGCTCATCTGGATGAATATTTATACGTTATTAACTTAGATATAAAGTTTTAATGTAGTGTATTATTAAAATACTCAACTTCACTAAACCTCTATAGAAGTTCTGGTCTTGGATTCAATAATATGCAAATAAAATGGATTGTTTTAAAGTAACAATAAATCCTACTGTAGTTTTCTGGAGGATTGGAAAGATAGGTGGATAAGTAAAAGTTAAAACTGTACTAACATTGCTTGGGGAGAGGGTTGAAAACAACATTAAAAAATTAACAGTGGTTGATATTGAACACCTGCCTAATGGGTCAAAAGTAGGCACACAGGTCATGCAGATAAACCAGTCTCACAAATAATAGTCAACTCCTCCAGGCATACAGCTTACTTTTTGTCTCAGGTTAGAGTCAGGGACATTATGCATCTAATGTTGTCTCCCAGACAAGCAGTCTAGTACATTATCCATACAGCTAATATTGTCTCTTGAGGTAAAGTCAAGCACATTATCCATGCATTTAATATTCTCACAGGCTAGAGTCAGGCACATTATCCATGCAGCTAATATTGTTACTCAGGTCAAAGTCAGGCACATTATTCATGCAGCTGCTAATCTTGTCTACCAGAATTCAAAGGCACACTATCCGTGCATCCGATCCTGTCAGTATCCTATGTAATTATTTAATTGGGATAGTAGCCAAGACTGGAAATAGTTATCAATGTTGTTCCTGAATGTTAAGCAACTTTTATCTGTGAAAGTAAACAACGTGCGTGGCTTATCTAATGCAGAAAATTACCAGTACTGAGTAACCTGTTTCGTTAATTTGGGGAGCGGGTAATTAATACCATCGTATCAGTATTGTAATTAATATAATTATAATTTATACGGAAGTAGAACCTTTTTACATCGGTATCTTTTATTATATTAATTCAGAAACCTTTTCTTATGAGCTAAAACATGTATACGAAGATAATAAATAAAACCTTACCAAAGTTATTTAAATTAATACAACCTAACCTAACCTGGCGGCTAAAGATAATTTCTATTGTTGGTAGATCAAATAAAAGTACTAAAAACTTAATCCATTGCTTTATCTAAAAATAGAAATAGGTTTCATATTTTGTACCAGAACTACAATCCTTGTTGTTAATTCATAATTATCAATCTTGCTTCATAGAACTAGAAGGTATACTTGTTAGTTCTTGAAGATAATACGTTCTTATTCATATAATTAGAACTAAAGTAGTCTTAGTTTATGACGAATGTCAATTCTTCATCATTGCACTAGAACGGCCGTATTTGTTAGTTCTTTACGATCATATATTCTTATTTATAGCACTATAACTACAATACTTGTTAGTTTCAGACAATTATCACTTAACAGCTCCGATGCCGTCATTGGACGGTACAGTTTGTGATCATGAGGACCACGGCTCGCATGACCTTCAACTTGAATATTTTCCCGTGATGGTTCTCTGTCCCTGTATAGGTAGCCTCCAGGCAGAACACATGGTGGTGATGACGTCACCGTCGGAAAACTTTACTCTGCATTGTTTTAAGTGAGGAAAGTGTTTGAGAGAGCTTGACATTCACTTTTTATCAAGGTAATTAGTTGGGGTATTTAATGTACACCTACTAAACTCAGTGGAGTTTCCCCCCTACCCTTCGGGCTATACGTTTATTTAAGGACATAGGATGAGGAATGTGAATTTGAGCTGAGCTTGTATTCGCCCAGAGAAACGCTAGTAAAGCTACAGTAAATCTCACAACTTGGAAATCACTTTCCAGTGGTACCTGTAGGGATTTGAACCAATCCAAGTGTGTTCTCAGAGCTAATTTAAAGTACCATATATTTTGAGAGATGAGCGAGTGAGTCAACGAGTTCAGGCTGCCATTGAGTAGTTAAATCTCTCTAATCTCCCGAATGTGTTATCTATTGTTGTCAAGCAGTCTCTTGAGAGTCTGTGTTCTACCCTCGCGTTGATCTCACCGACCGCGCTCATACAAATTACCCGGTGGAGTTTGACCCCCTTCCTGTTTACTTGGGGGGAGAACATGCGATCTTTCCAAACTCCACACTCGGCTCATTATCAGGAGACAGATAAACAACCCTCTGTACACACACGTCTGTGTGTAGAGAATTATTCATGTGTGTTTGTCAGTCAGAGGCTCGCAGTTTGGTTGGCTCGTGCATTCAGATACGTCAATCTTATTCGGAATAGCGAGGCTCAATGATGGTCAGGAACTAGGGGTTTGTAAATGTGGTGGAGGGGGTAAGAAGGGGGGAGGGAGGAAGGCGTGAACCGTGAACTCGACACGTCATACCAAGCCACGCAAAACTTCCTGTTACATTTCGGCGCGGATTTATTCCTATAGTAGGACCACTTATATATTTAAAAAAACACGTTGGATACGATTATTTCCGGAACAGCAGTACACATTCTGGATGTTGTTTTTGATTGGTCATTGATGCTAAAATAAGCTTCCAATGTGTTGTGATAGGATGTCCATTTATCTTTATTTGTGCGTCCTGAAGGATGTAATTTTGGAACTAACAACAATAAACAAACTTGATAAGACCATGCCAATCTTAGCTAACCATCTTTCAGCTCACATTTAAAAAATATAATAGTCGAGATATTTAAAATATATTTTATAAACATATACATTATATCAGTATAGGTCTTACTAATTGATGAAAGGGGGCCGCCTACCGGAACACTGAGACCTGTTGTAGACGTTCAGAAATCCTAAATTTATAAGAAGTTTTTTTTATTTCCTAGCATGGCTTACACCAAAATGGAGGCTAAAGTTGATGACATGACTCTATGCATGTATTATTATTATTAAAAACATTGAAATTGAAGATTTATAATTTCAAAAATTTAATCGTGAAAATATGAGATTAGCTATTTTTCAAGGACGTTTCTAGCAAAATAACACACTTTTGAGTTCAAAGTAAAGTCAATATCTCTTGAACAAATAAAGTTTTTTTTTAACAAGTCTCACAACAAAACATTCTGAGCTACAATCAGGACTGCTCGAAGGATTTCAATTCTTCATAACTATCACTCATATAAATATCGCAGTGTAAATACAATATGTGTTCAAGAGCCCATCTCACCAAGATTAATCCGGATACTAGACAAACGATTAAGATCATACCAGAAATTGCATTGAAGTGCGGTTTTCTGCATTCTCCACTCGGCGACAGCAAAATTGGGATTGTTTCAATAGGTTTTTTTTCTTAAAAATGTGTTTTTTGATTAATTTTTTTAAATATGGTAAAACAATTGTACATATATGAATTCTACTGTTATCTAAGGCTTTAAAATCAAGTCTCAACTAATGGAAAACCATTCATCACATATTCGTGTAGTAGCTTAGTATTGTCGTTGTAAAACATTGTAAGAATAGTGAAACCATTTTACCAATTTTTTAAATGATAGGCCTACAGACAAATTTAAATATCGATAAATTTAAAAAGACAAAACATATCTTAGTGTTACCAATTTCACTACTGATGTGGGTAAAAAAATACGTACTTTGACACAATTTTTGCCCAATAGTAACCATGTATCTAATATCTAGGCTGGTAAGCCGTGAAATGGGATATTCATTTTAATTCAAGTGCTGCAACATTATTGGTTATCATTGTATCATTCAAAGTGCAACAGTAGCGTTGGTCGTCACTGTACTACAACTAGTTGTAGATACTACAGTTTAATTGGTTGTCACTGTACCTTCACACAAGTGGTACGGAATAATTGGTTATCATTGTACCTCCATACAAGTGGTGCAGTGTCATTGGTTGTTGCTATACCTGCCTCCAGGTGCTGCAATACCCCTGGTTATAACTGTACCTTCATCAAAGTGTTACAGCATAAATGATTTGTTTTCACTGTACATTTATAAAAGTGCTACAGTATAATTGGTTTTCGTCAAACCTCCATTCAAGTGGTATAGGCCTATAATCACTTATGGTCCCTGTGACTTAATTCAATTGCGACAGCTAAATTGGTTATCACTGTACCTTCATCAAAGTGCTACAGAATCACTGGTGGTCACTGTACCTTAATACAGGTGCTACAACATAAATTGGTTATCACTGTACCTTCATCAAAGTGCTACAGAATCACTGGTGGCCACTGTACCTTGATACAGGTGCTACAACATAATTGGTTATCATTGTAGCTCTATCCACGTGCTGCAGCGTCATTGGTTGTAGCTGTACCTTCATCCAAGTGTTACGGCATAAGATTGGTTTTCATTGTACCTTTATAAAAATGTTACAGTATAATTGATTTTCACTTTACCTTCATCCAAATGTTACATTTGGTTGCCCCTGTACATACACTGTACAACCAAGTGCTAAAGTATCATTGGTTGCTACTGTAGTACTTACATCCAAGTTCTAAAGTATTACTGTTCACCGTTGTATTCTCGTCCATGTGCTACACTTTAAAGTTCAAGTTTGGGTGTTCAGTTTTAGCTATGTATTTAGAAAGTGTGTGCTAAATCAATAACTATTATTGTTAGTACTACATTAACACAAACTCACACAAATACCTAGCATTCTTCTCGAATACATCATTCAGTCTATTCCTGTTTCACTGTTCAGGCCGGGGTAGTTTATAAATAGCAGAGCAATGACCACTCCTTCTGTCCCCAACCTTCTGGGCAACTTGACCTCATTCTCGCATCAAGTCATAGACCTTTCCAAGAACTACGAAATTTTGGTTTTCCCCCTTTCATCTGCGGCCAGGAAATACTTCGACTAAGCTCTTGCGAGAAGTAAAATGTAGGTCACCAGCGTCATACCTGTCAAGACGGGGATAAAAATTGTACAGAGAAATATACAAGTTATTTAGTGCTCCTCTGTAGTTGGTAGTATTGTATGCACTTTTCAAAAGGACCGCATTCGGAACACGCTTTTATTTTAATTGCTAAGTTAAAGACTAAGGCAGTGGACTAAATGGGGAGTTAAATGTCTTTCACTCGAACAGTTTAAATTCTAAAAGCTAAGAAAACATGTATTTACTTATTTACTCTGTGTGAAGGTTTCTGAAACTATCTCTTATTTCTAGGAAGTACAACCTCCTCCTACAACAAAGCTTCATAAAGTTAGTGCTGCTTGGTGAACACATTTTCTTTCGTTAGTGCTATATTTTTGTGGGAGTTATAAGCCAAAATGTGTGGGTGGGGCCAAGTTGACGTTAACCTAGCACCATCTCCCATCTTCTGGTGCAGCACTAACAACATAACCTAATGCTATCGTTAGTGCTGATTATTGAACCTAAGATTTCTTTAGTGCTACATTTTAGTGGGAGTTATAAGACAAAATTAGTGGGTGGGGCTAAGTTGGCGTCAACTTGACCCCACCCACCATCTTCTGGTGCAGCACTAACAACATAACCTACTGCAATTGTTAGTGCTACGTTAGTGCTGGTCATTGGACATACAATTTTGGTTAATGCTACAATTTCATGGGGGATATAAATAAAAAATCATTGGGTGGGTCAAGTTGACGTGATCATGTTATAATGTTGCATGTTGTTTTAATTTTTGAAGCTTAAAATGATACATGATTTTGTGTAAAATTGTACATTTTTGTTATACATGACCATAGTACAAAAATATTAGTGAACTAAATTTAGAACTTAATATATAAAAAAAAGAAAAGAAACCATTCGATATACAAACACATAGTCTTATACTTTTATTCTGATATCACACGCGTTTCGTACATCAAAACAAAGCTCTAGCTTGCTACTCCTTCAATTAATAGTTAAAAAGTGGTAATCTGGACACAGGAATCGAACCCGACTTTATAAGTATAACTATTGTGTGTTTCCCAAATAACTTTTGAAATAATTTGTAGGATCTTTTCAAAATTTGAAACACATCTAAGTACTTATCAAGACACACGCAGGTTTGGTTTTTAATCCTACTAAGATTTAATTTTTGGAGGACAAGAATGGTCAAAGTAAATTAATGAACAATGTTGATAAGTTTGACGCTATGAAAGTATCACTATGGTTTTAACTACGCTGAATGAATACATTGTGGCTATCAAATATAGAAATTACTCTAAAATATTTTTGATCACAATAAAATAGAAGTGGTGAAAATTAACAATTAATTTGCCATACTATTTCGACGAAACTTGGTACACACATATTACCGGTACTCACTCATCACATTATTAATATACTTTGAATTTCTCACATCAAATCAAAAGCAATTGCAATTCTGGAATTTGCTTGGCTATCAACTTTGACAGATAACATCTAATTTCGACAAAACTCGGTATACATATATTTTCTTAAAAACTAAATGTATGATTCTAATTTTGATCCTGCGGTTAATTTTAACCATGACAAATGTGTCTAAAATTGGCAAACATTTTTTGAAAAAATAAAATTCTTTCAAATTTTATGAAATTAGTTTTAATGAATATAAACACATCACCGGCTGCAAATCATCGTAATCACGGGGATATCCGTATGAAGGGGACCACAATTTCAATTAATTTGAATTAGTTGAGAAATGATACCTGGGTACGGAAATTAAAGCCGGGACACTTGGCTCAGCGCACCAAAGCTCTACCCCTGAGCTATCCAAGATTTGTATCATATACTCAGCATAATTCTTTATCCATAGTAGCTGTAGGTGACCTGGTGGTCTAGGGGTAAGGTGTCAGACTTTTATGCTGGCGGCCCGGGTTCAATCCTCGGTCCCGGCAAAGATTTATCTGATTACCAAACCCTTCCTTCACCTCTGACAAGACATCTTGTGAATGTGGGGAATGCCAGGCCTCCACCGTGGTTCGGATTCCACTTTAAACTGTAGGTTCTCCATTTTATCTCACAATCACCCTACCATTACACATTAGCGTTAGTGCGTACAACCCGAACGGGTAGTAAGATGCGGTGCTTATAATAATAATAATAATAATAATAATAATAATAATAATAATAATAATTTATCCATAGTTTAAAGCTGAGTCTGTGATGGACGTGCGGGATCGTCATCTATGAGCGATCAACAGTATCGCAAGCTGTCAGATCCCACAACTTTTTTAGTTTAATCCAGATACATTTAAAAATCCATTAATCTATCTAACATATCAAAGACAGAATTAGTACGAGACATAACATTTATTTCTGGGATGAATGTTCATCTTAATTTAAAGGAAATTTACCCAAATTCACGTGAAGGGAAAGTGGTAAGCTACTTGGTAAAAAAAAACACTTTTAATATACCCAGCTGGGTTTCGAACAGAGTTCTACCCATCCTTGACAATCTAGTATATTGTAAAAGCGATGCCTTAATACAATTTGGCCACTGATGCGGATGTGTCTTAAAAAAAGGGATAGGATTGAGTAGAGTAATTTTTAAATAAGTTAATTCACGTCAGTATGGAAGGAGGATGGGAAAACCACAGTTATAAATCTCACGTGGACCACCATTCCCAGTGCACCCATCCAAGGTTATAACATTGATATTTACATAATTGGAAATTCATTTTATCGTGAACCTGACGTCTTATATTACGTGACCTGAGGTGTGTGGAGGAAATCCCTTTATAGCCGAGTAGCCAAGGGGTGCCAACTGTAGATGAAGAGGATACAGGTTTTATCCTCAATTATGTTTTGACACCCAAAGTTAATTAGTTTAATTCTTTAGCCATGTGTTGATAAATATGCTTAGAAAGTGTACATCACACATTCTCTAATTACTCACACATACAAAGCTCAATTTTTAAAAGGCCCCTAAAGATAAGTTTTAAGGTCGTTGAGTCGTCTACCGGAAGTGTCAAATTTCCCCTTTCTTCCCTTCTTCACCTGTCAAGATATCTTAGCGCTATCAAGCGTTGACCTCGACGACAATTGTGCAAAAACAAGTTATGTTGCCATTTGAGGGGAATACCTATCAGAAACTGGTGGTAAGGGAAGATCAGAGGGTTTTGGATTGATTCTGTAGGCGCCAACAAGAGTGAAACGGTAAACTCAGTGTTTTGTGGGAGGAACTGGACATACTTGGTGTTTCTTCACTGTTTGAGATGGGGAACTTGTACACCCCTGGTGAAACTTTATAGCTTGGAGGTAAATTTTGAGGGCCAATATGTCAGGGTGGGTTTGAGGGGCATGACCCCCCAACTGCCATAGCCAAAGAAATGTTATTAATATTAAATACCTCTAGAAGCTATTTAGAATTAGTTTTTATGGTAATTAATAGTAGGGATTAATTAATGGGCTACATTAAGTGTTTTGAATTTGTTTAACATGTAGAAACTTCCTAGCACCTCCTCCCTCCAAGTCTGAATATTTACATTGCGCACTTGTTAAAAGAAAGTGGTGGCTAACTGGGGTGGAGGGCTTCAGGGAGGTGAGTGGGAATTTAGTTGGGGGTGATAATTTTCACCCCCCTCTTACCACCACTAGATTTATTTCATTCTCCTCTTATATTTTCGAATATGATACGATTAAAATGAATCAAATAGCTTTTAATTATAAAGGCATTGATCTAAGAACAATTTTAAAAATCAGATGAGAATCGTTTTAAATATATTTTAAAGATATCAACATTTTGGAAAAAATGTATAAAGCAGATAACACCAAATAGATTTTATAAAGTTATAATTTTTACAAATCTATGACCACTCCAATAGCTTGCCAGTTTCTGGGGGAGGATCCTCGAAAATCTTTAGGCTGGGAGAGGGGTGACAAGTACCTCAAAATCCCTTTTTGGTTAATTGACCCGCTCCTTACACAATTAAGTTCAAGCCACTTCTCATCCAGCATAGATAATTTGAGATATTATATAGTTTTTCTCTAATAAAGTTATAGGTTTTAAAAATGTGTGCTTGTAGAAAAGGTTAAACCTGCCTTTTAGTCCTAGATTGTACACTTTTCAAATAAAGGTATTTTCAACTTGACCAAATGTATTTGACTTTAACTTTTATATCTAACTGCAAGCTGTTTGGGGGTTGAAGCTGGACCTCCTCCACTTTATCTTATCCCAACTTCTCATTCTTGTTTCTTCATTTGTAACATGTTCTTGGAAGTACCATTCGAATAGTTTCCAGTTAAAATGTTTTGTTTCCTAATCTCAAAGACATACCCCCTTTCACAGCTCTCCCCCCTCCCCTCCACATTCACTAATACTTCCTATTTCCTTTTGTCAATATTTTGTTATAATCTATACAGCTTTGTTGCCTGAATAATGAACAACACCACAAACAATTTTTAAAAATGTACTTGTATATTCGTATTTTCTTGTTTGGTTTGAACCGTAAATAAGGCAGTATGTTTTTTTACTCTCAACTTTTGGAGGCGGTGGAGTTTGAGGACCCCTCCTCCCCTCCTTCTTGGCTATGGCCATGCCCTTGGTCTCTGTGCCCTTGGTGTATCGCCAGTGTCTGGGACGGGAAACCTGTTCATCCCTGGTGAAACTTCAGTGTTTGGGAGGTAAATTTTTAAAACCCTGGTGTATATTCTTCTCACACCAACATACACATATATACATACCCACCACTACCCCTCACATATATAATCTATATTCTATCATCTGTATTAATAAAATCAAGAATTTATTTGTCTGCCATGAGCAATGCGTGATATCTATCGCACGCAGAGGTCTGAAATTTTAAAATTAGTAACCCCTGTAACTAATAATAATAAAAAAAGTAACCCCTGTAGGTGACCTGGCGGTCTAGGGGTAAGGTGTCAGACTTCTGTGCTGGGGTCCGGGGTTCAATCCTCGGTCCCGGCACCGATTTATCTGATTACCAAACCCTTCCTTCACCTCTGACAATACATCTTGTGAATGTGGGGAATGCCAGGCCTCCACCGTGGTTCGGATTCCACGCTAAACTGTAAGTCCTTCGTTTCATCTCTCAATCACCCTAACATTACACATTAGCGTAAGTGCGTATAACCCGAACGGGTAGTAAGACGCGGTGTTAATAATAATAATAATAATAATAACCCCTGTACACAAACATGTGCACCTTGAAGATGTAGTATTTAATTTTTTAATAGATTTTCTAAAATGTATTAAAAAATGGGTCTGAATAAATTAAATAATTTTTTTTCTGCCAGTTAGAAGCAAAGCCGGATACTTCTGCTTGCTATATTATAAATTATATTGACATATCACGTTCAATTTCAAGTAGACCCTCCCTTTAGTAATTAGATTTTCACACTTGCTGGTGCCCTCTATTAAAAACTAAAAACGATGGGGTATTTCAGTTTCAGGAGATTTAGTGATTTAGCTTCATGATCTGTACACGCGGGTGATATTTCCGTAATTAATTAAATAAAAAACCTTTGTTGAAATAATGATTGCAGATATCAATATATAACCAGAAAAATAGTTTCTAGAATCCATTTGCCATATGAGTGGTAGTAACTGACAGCTAGCAGAAGATGTAAAAATGGTTAAAAGAAAAAACTTAGTCAAAAACCAAATTGTTTCTTATGAAGGTTTTGACTGCCAGACGTGACGGCAGTCTTAGCATATTACATTGTGGATAAGGCGGTTTGGCGAATGGATTCAGGAGCTTAGTACTCGTAGCTTTGGCTGTCTGTCTGTTACCATCACTCCTATGGCGAATGGACTATATTAAATATACGTGTACTTTACAGTTAATTGTTTACAATCTGGTTTTGTGAATAGTTAATGAGTTAAATGTATGGATATAGTAATATACATTCAAAGGTTAATACAATCAACCCAAATAAAAGTTCATTCAGAAAATTGTTGGTTTTTGCAAAAATTAAAAGTTAATGTATATTTTTAACAAAATCCAGAATATTTTTAGAAATTATGATGATATATATAAAATGCATTTCATTAAATCCACTTCCCTAAAACGAAGTTTAAAAAAAGATATATTCTATTTTTCTTTTGTTTGATAGATATGGAAATCACGTTTAAAATACAACTTGTATTTCTTATGCGCATGCGTTTGTTCCTAAGCTTCACTGAAAATTATGACCTGCACTACTACCAAATAAAGTACAAGTTAATGGTGACCTGGTGGTGTAAGGGTAAGATGTCAGACTTCTATGCTGGCGGCCGGGGTTCAATCCTCTGTCCCAGCACAGATTTATCTGATTACCAAACCCTTCCTTCACCTCTGACAAGACGTGCATTAATCACAACTTGTGAATGTGGGGAATGTCAGGCCTCCACCGTGGTTCGGATTCCACGTTAAACTGTATGTCCTCCATTTCATCTCACCATCACCCTACCATTACACATTAGCGTAAGTGTGTATAACCCGGACGGGTAGGAAGACGCGGTGCTAATAATAATAATAATAAGTACAAGTTTAACTGTTAAGTTATTTATTTTGCTAATAGTCACAATGATAGCTGGCTGTTAGCACGGAAAGAATCGATTTAGGCTTGGTTCATTAGTGAATAAGTACGTAAACATAGCCCGATTGCGCGGAGCATACGGTCGTAAAACGTAGGCCTATGTACTTTTAATGTATGTAGTCAATAAACACGCTATAAAATGATAAAAAAACTTCTACGCTTAAAATGTAGTAATATATCTCAACAATAGAAAGCAATACTATGTTGATGTGATTGTGAAATGAGAAGCTATAATATCTTCTATTCACTCTTTCCTTCAAGGTTCCTGTTTTTTGGGAAGGGAAAGAAAGAGAAAAGGAGAAGCTTAATTACTATCAGGGAAACATTTACTTGGGTTTGAAAATACTAGCAATCCTGGCGACGATTCGTTATCATTTAAAAGCCATAAGATTTACGTTTAGTACGCGTACGTTGATAGATGGTGTGTTTGCTCCAAGATGCAGTATTGTTGTCATGTGGACTATATTATTGCTCCAAGATGCGGTCTGGTTGTCGAGCGGACGATGTCGTCCTAAGATGCGATCTTGTCAAATTGACAACCTTGTTGCTGCAATACGGGGTCTTTTTTTGTCAAGTACAGTAAGCCCACGGCTTCTTTGGTGCTGACTGACAGCTCACAGCTGACTTCTGACAGTCAACATTTAGGTATATACCTAAATTTTGACTGTCAGAAGTAACAGCCTATAAACAAATGTTTTTGCAGATAATATGATTCGGCGTAGGGATACATAATTTGGTCTAGTAACTTTTCAAAGCCATCAGCTGTCAGTCAGCACCAAAGAAGCCATGGGGCTACTGTAGACTCCAAGATGTGGCTTTTGTTGCCAAGTAAGCCATGTTGTTACCCCTAATTGTGGTCTTGCTGTCAAGTAAACTGTGTTGTTACCCCAAAATGTGGTCTTGTTGTCAAGCAGACTGTGTTTTTACTCCAAAATGTGGTCTTGTTGTAAAGTAGAGCATGTTGTTACTCCAAAATGTGGTCTTTTTTTCAAGTAGAGTGGGTTTTTACCCCAAAATGTGGTCTTGCTGTCAAGTAAACTGTGTTGTTACCCCAAAATGTGGTCTTGTTGTCAAGCAGACTGTGTTGTCGCTCCAAAATGTGCTCTTGTTGTCAAGTAGAGTGTGTTATTGCTCCAAAATGTGTTCTTGTTGTCAAGTAGAGTGTGTTGTTGCTCCAAAATGTGTGCTTGTTGTCAGGAAGACTGTGTTGTTACTACAAAATGTGCTCTTGTTGTCAAGTAGAGTGTGTTGTTGCTCCAAAATGTGCTCTTGTTGTCAAGCAAACTGTGTTGTTACTACAAAATGTGTTCTTGTTGTCAAGTAGAGTGTGTTGTTGCTCCAAAATGTGGTCTTGTTGTCAAGAAGACTGTGTTGTAGCTCCAAAATGTGCTCTTGTTGTCAAGTAGTGTGTGTTGTAGCTCCAAAATGTGTTTTTGTTGTCAAGTAGAGTGTGTTGTTGCTCCAAAATGTGGTCTTGTTGTCAAGCAGACTGTGTTGTTGCTCCAAAATGTGGTCTTGTTGTCAAGCAGACTGTGTTGTAGCTCCAAGTTGTGGTCTTGTGATGTGATTGAAATCCAAACTCCTCTAGCTGTAAACAATGAAGTCTCGCCCTCTTCCAATAAGATAAAGATTGCTGAACAAACCTTGAAGAACTGTATCGCCCCCGATCCGAAGATAGCGACGGTTATGGCTGCGGTTCTAATAGCGAACTTGACTTTCGTTTGTTGAAAACAACAAGAGCTAGTCACGACCTGTTCGTGTATCGCCCGGGGACTCCATTCTTAGGTTAAGTACACTGGCACAACTGCGCGATTATAATAGCACCTATGCCATGTACACCCTGCTACAAAATAAATCTGAGCCTTTCACACGTTACATCTGTGCTGATAGTGCTTTACTCAGTCCGTACGACATGACGTATGTCTTGTGATGTTTGTAAAAATACTCTTAGTTTGTTTCTTTTGAAATATTCTTTTCTGTGGTTTTTCAACGTTTAAATTAGGTTTAAATATTACAGTGCAAAAACTTAAGATTCATTCACATTTAATTATTATTTTGACACCCCGTCCCACTACCCGTATTGAATACGCCCATCTTATTGATATTAATTGGGTATGGAAGAGAAAGGTAGAATTGTTTGAGAGGAAATATACCCGCATTTGTATGAAAGGATAGTGGGAAACCATTTAGGAAACACCGCCCCCGGCCTACATCCGACCGGAATATTGGAACACCGACCTCATCGTCACCGGCCAATCGACCAGGATGAGCCTGACATCAATTCCTCGTGGCCACCAATTTGAGTCACATTTAGTTCACATTCTGCAATGAAGACCTCTCAGATCCGTGTTATTATAATATCTACTCTCACCCTCTAATACGTAAGGCATGGAGATGGGTAGGTACAGTACTTCTCCCACTGCCAAAATTAAAATATATTAAATCTTAATGTAATTGATTGTATATCTTTATTCATAACTATGTGGAGTATTGTAAGTTTCAATTTACCCGCAGAAAGTGCTTGGCTCTGACTCGAGAAAACGGGATTCGAATACCTTTCGGGTGCACAGTATTTCATTTCATAATACCCGTATCGGTGGGCAAGTGGACTAAATGTCAGGCTCATTTGAGTCATTTCTTCTGGTTTTACGGTGGTAGCGAGGTCAGGTCTCAAATAACAGCCGGTAGTACTGACGGTGATTTTCCCATAATTATTCTCCACACTCCCTTTGTGAAATTTTGGGTATATTTATTATTTATTCAACCTTCCTCATTCCTATCTCATTATCGCAATTAAATGTGAAGTGCACGGATGTATAGAAATGAGTGGTATAAAAATTGAATGTGGCTTTCAATTATCTCTAAGGAGAGTGCTGATGTATTTTCTTAACAGTCAATCATATCATCTTGTCTCCTAGGCTATATCCCTAGTGTCTAAAAATGTCACACATAAGCGTGCCATAGTAACTCAAATGGTGTTAAGGACGCCACCTACTTGTAGGTGATTATCCTCACACTGCAGGATTTTTTATGGGAATAAAAATTACGAAGCTTAAAACCATTAAATAAATCCTTAATTATCTCAGAATGTTCTGTTGCGACGCTGTTGTTTGAGGAAGCTAGATCTATAGGCTGCTTCTAACCATTTTATTTGATCTCAGAACTGAGACATTTCTCACTTTTTAAATGTGATTCTGGATGAATCCCAAAGTTTTTTT
>CABFOV010008919.1:7481-21511 GCA_902141375.1 Timema poppense
AACCCGGAAATAAAACCATGCTTCTGACACGTGCAGCTAAATCAAAGAAAAAAAAAAACATGGCCGTAGTCTAGAAAAGATGAGTTTACTTTATATTAACTGAAAAGAAGAAATAATAATATATTTACTTTAAAATATGATCTCGAATATTAAAAAGACAGGAAAAATCGATATCATTACAGTTTAAAGCATATATCGTCAACATTTTTGAGGCCCGTTCGACTTATAAACTGATCAAAGGTTTCTTGATCTCCCGTTTAGTTTTTTTTCCTTATACCCGTACCTTTTATGTATATTCATTTTATTAAATCGTCTAAAATACTAATGTCCCTTTCTTTTTAGAAAAAACTGATAAAATAAATAAAATACACATTTTCAAACTAAACTATTTAATTTTCTTATAACATCACCTATTATTAACGATGTAAAGGTATTTTTGGTGACATTCAAATATTATTTGATAATACTTTAAATATTTGCAAGTTTAGAGTACTCAAAGATCGACTTTTAACGACGACTTGGCTTTCTTATATGATCGACTGAAAGTTGTCCGGTTGACCGTGATCGACTAAATTTAAACCTTTGGTTTAAAGACTAGGGTTAAAAATTAAACTAGCCTGTATATCTAAATATAAAGATTAAAGAAAATCCATTCAACCGTTTCAGATCTGTGTTCAGGGACAGACAAACCATTTTTCAAAATACACTTTTTCTAGTTCTGAGGTTCAGATACATAAAAAGTAAGGATTCATCAAAATCAAGAGGTCACAATTTTCACAATTAAGTTAAAATATTTTCACTTTGATGAGAAAGAATAAATACTCTAATGGGGCTATCAGTTTTCAACAGAGATGGACAACATAAGAATATATCATATGTAATACTGTACATTATAATTAATAACTTAATATTGTATCATTATAATTAATTTAAAACATGATAAATAACTTAATGAATATTGCCTATGTTTTATTAGCTCTCATTTCAACGTGATTACAAGTATTCTAATGTTTCCTCCTCTTCTAATGGCTACCAATATAATCATGTCCGAACAAATGTACAGCGAGGGAAACGTTTGATTACACTCATGATATTTTACAATAACTAATAATAATTTGCAATTTACATTCGATGGATGAGATGCGTCACATATCTAACGATAATAGTATGTACACATATCTAAATTATCTCTAAAAAAAGAGTAATGACATTACTTTACGACCTTTCCTTGTAGTCTTAATTGCTGTGCCCATTATATTATATCGTTTGTGAAATGGATTCCACTTAGAAACTCAATGGGAGGGAAAGTAATCTGGTTGGTGATCAATATAATATGGTTAGCTAATACATTTTTAATTCCACTCCAAATATCTCTGTATATACTAATTCAATATAACAGTGAAAATATTTCATAGTATTCTTAACAAACAAGATTTTTCAACCAAATACTTGAAATCCATGAATTTAATCAATGATAATAAAATGAAAATACAAATACAACAAATGACCATTCATATCTAATTAGATCCACCATTGTATGTACACCCACCAAATGTACTGGCATTACAGTTTGCCAACTCAATCTGAACTTTTCTATGACTATATTTAAGGATTTAAATAATAAAATTAGTTTTGTCATGTATACATTTTTTGTTTGTGTGTATATATGACTATATGGCCTATCTTGGTTAAATCACTAGAAAAATAGTTTTGTGGAGAGATTAGCCAGTATCAATATACCGCTGTCCAGTTGATGTCCAAATGTACAGTTCTAATCGTACATCTTATCAGTGGAGGGTCTTTCCATGTCCCTATGCGATGAGATGATGACGATAGTGAGTATGATGGTGAGTATGATGGTGAGTATGATGGAGATGGTGATAGTGGGTATGGTGGTGTGGAACCAGGGGAAACACTTAAGCCTAAAGCTTGATTCCCATGTTCACCGATAATAGAAAGCAGAATCTGCTTGAGTACAGCAGGAATTCAAACTCTGTGTATTGACCCATGATGCATTGCAAAGCAAACTTAAAACAGCTAATTGTCAACATATTTAACTTTATTAGATAGACATATATACTAGATTATTCTTCCAATTGATGTTTTCGAAGTATAGCGGTGTGTCGTGGCGCAATCCAAAACATCGATAAACACGCCTTCCATTAATGGGCTATACATGTATTACGTAACGCAATTGATGGGGGAGGGGGCCCATCGTAGCGTTGCGCTGCGTGACATGGTGGCTATCGTAACGCAACGAAGTTTTAGTTTATAAACCAAACAAACCATAATAAAATAAAAGGTACAGATCTCTGCACGGACTTTCTCGCTCTATTTTTTAAAGATGGAGATATTGACTCAAAACTCGTAATATATGTTAAACTGAATAATATACACTAGCAAACCCAAGCATAACTTGCGCTATACTTATGTAAAACATATTTTTAGTCCCGGTTTTAAATTTTATAATAATTTTTTTAAATTAATGTGCTCATTTTATGTTTTGACCGATAAAAAAGATCAATATTGGATCCACAATGGTCAACACTTCGTATTAAAATGTCAACTTCCGTTTAAAATTCTCCTCATTTTATTAGGTGTTGCAAATCTTCATGCCATTGCATTGCTATTAAATTCCTCGTTTATGAATTTTAACCAAAAAAATGTCAATTTTTATTATTGATTACAAAATGGAAATATATCATTGATGTACCGATATTTCTCCTCGGGGGTTTGAGGAAAAATAACAAACTTTTTAAGAGATTTATTTATCTTTAATCAATCTATGCCATTGGAGAATTATTTCGTTAAAACTTAAGTAGTATCTCTTTACAACTAAAGCTCATAAAATTGTATTAATATATTTGCCATTATCTCAGCAATTGTTGGTTTTATAAAAATATATTTCATATAAAAGTTTTTTTATTTTCAATTGAACTACAATTTTGCAATGCAAAATTATTTAGTATCTCAATATTTGCGGAAATAGGAAAGTTTCTGCTTCTTTAAAGTACACTAATATTCATTTTAATGGGAAAATAAGGATAGCCAGTTTATTTATAATCCTAATCAAAGCCTAGTTACGAACTTTAATCAAAATCGTTAGAGCCAATTTTTAGAAAATTGATGTTTTCTCCTTTCGCCCTTTATTAAACTACTCTTAATTTTAAGTTTAAACATACACACAGACAAACGGCATTTCTAAGACACTTTTAAGGGTTCGGTGGGTCACGAGACGTCGAGATCCATCAATATTTCAGGCTAGATTTTTTTTTACCGTCATTACTTTACCTTTTGTTTTAGAAAAGTTAATATATATATATATGCGTATAGCTTGAAAGTTATTAGTTTATAAAAATATGCTTCAAATAAATATTTGTATTATAAATAGATCTACATATTTGCAATGATAATTAATTTCATATCTCAAATAGTCTAGGATATATTATAAAAAAATATAATTTACGCATCAGAACTTAGCTCTTATAGTCATTTTGCCGAAATATTGAGAGTAGCCATTTTGTTTTTAAAATTTATAAATATTTAGAAATAAAATTTAATCAAAATTGTTTTAGCCTATTTTAAGACAATCGACTTTTTCTCTTTTCAACCTTCATTAAACTATCTTAATTTTAGGGTTAGATATCCGATTCCAAATATACCTCTGAGAATCCCTATGAAAACCCTAGATACCAAGTTTTAGCCCTATCGGTAAAACAGTTTAGGCTCTAGTTGGAGGTACAGACAGACGGTAATTCAAAAACCAATTTTTGGGATTCGGTGGGCCATGAAACGTTAATATTCATTAAAATCTCGAATTTAATTTTTTTTTACGATCATAATACTTTCTCTACCTGAAAGATAGCAAAAAAGTAAAAATAATAAACCTTTTCAGAGTCTTACTTATATTTAATTGTTCTATGGCATTGGAGAATTATTGTATTAAAATGTAAGTATTATTCCTTTACAACTAAAGTTCACAAAATTGTATTAATATATTTCCAATATCTCAGAAACTGTTGGTTTTATAAACATATATTTAATCCAAAATGTTTTTTTTTAATTGTACTAAAATTTTACCAAGATAAATTATTTAGTATCTCAAATAGTTGTGGAGATACGGAAATTTAAGCTTCTGTAAATTACACTAAAAGTCATTTTCATGGAAAATGAAAATAGTCAGTTTATTTATAATCTTAATAAACTCCTAAATTTGAATTTTAATCAAAATTGTTGGAAACGATTTTGAGAAAACCGATGTTTTCTATTTTCGACCTTTACTATACTACTCATAATTTTACGTTTAAACAGACACACACACAGGCGGTATTGAAAATACCACTTTTTATGATTAGAGGGGTCATGAGACAACGACACACATCAACATTTCAGGTTAGATGTTTTTATTGTCTCAATACTTTACCTTGTGTGTTCTAAAAGTTAAAAGATATAAATATTTCGTTTAGTTTGAAAGTTATTGGCTTAATAAAATTATGCTTCAAATAAAATAATTGTATTATAAATAGATCTACATATTTGTAATATTAAGTAGTTTCATATTTCAAAGAGTTTCGGAGATATGATAAAAAAAAATATAATTCATGCATCAGACCGGAGCCCTTAAAGTCATTTTGCCAAAATATTGAGAGTCGCCATTTTGTTTGTAATATTAATAAATGTTGAAAAATTAAAAATAATCAAAATCGCTAAAACCGAGTTTTGAGAAAATCAACTTATCTTTTTGCCCTACAGATAACTACTCTTAGTTTTAGGGTTAGATATCCATTTCCAAAAACACCTCGGAGCAAACTTATGAAAACCCTAGATACCAAGTTTTAGCCTGATCGGTAAATAGCTTAGGCTCTAGTTGGAGGTATAAATATACAGATAGTCGGAAAATCAAAAACAATTTTTTCTGATTCGGGGGGTCATTAAACGTCGAAATTCATCACAATCAAGAGTGGTTTTTTTACGATCACGATATTTTCTCTATCTCTAAAATATCGAGAAAGTAAAAATCACTTACCAAAATTATTAATAGCCACCTCATTTAAAGTAACACAATGTGGCCCATGGCAGACCTGGCACAGCCGGCCATTGTGCAATCCGTCAAGGTAACACTTCTATTTTTCAGGGTAATCGGAGTGTATCTGTATATTAACAAATAAACTTATGAGGAAATTTATAAATAATGGATTACTCTAGAATGGCCATTTATTATTATCAATCATATTTAAACGTCATGACCTAATCTCGACAAATATTAATTACAGTTATTAAGCCCCTAAAACCAACAAACAATCATACGAGTTAAATCCCTGATATAAATATGTTCATTACTTATTTGTAAAGTTCTAACCTAAGCCCAGAACGATTATTTTCGTTCAAAAATTTGATACGCGTATTCTCTTTGAGCGTGGCTTTGATTAGAGAAGTGGACAAAAATATCACAGGTGAGATAAATATTCTATGTATTTCTAATATATCATTTCGAAACTACTTTAATAATTTGTTAGTATGAATCATAATATTATTGAAGACATCTAAATAAGTAGTGTTACGTGAAAATTAGATAAACAATTATTGAATGATGTAAATCTTAATGGTGTATGTGATAAATTATCGACTGTAATGTTTATGCAGATGTGGCCATATTGCTGTGTGATTCTGATAGTCTTATTTGCGGGTCCTGGGTTCGCTGCAGATTGCACAGGATATGGTAAGATGAGAATTGGTTTGCAAGTATGGAGCACATTATTTTAGATTACAGTGAATACTACTAACTCACATATTGGGATGCTACTTATATACTGCCTATAATGGTTTATTTAGTATTCAGCTTTTCTAGTTTAGAAACCGTTTTCGTGTGCCTCATTGACACTTGTATAATTTATCATGTGTTGAATATGAACACCTCGGGATTAAAACAATATTTATTACTATTTAAAATTACGTAAAGAAGTAGATTATATTTTAAATATGAATTTAGGAATCAAAGTGAGCCTTTAAAAATTGTTTAAAAATTAATATGTTATGTAATCCGTGTTCCTTGTACAATATAATACCTTAATTGAGGTCTGAGCCAAACTTTGAGACGGTATATTCCTTAAATTTTTTAACCCAGTAGATAGCGTGTATGATGTAAATCTTAATGGTGTATGTGATAAATTATCGACTGTAATGTTTATGCAGATGTGGCCATATTGCTGTGTGATTCTGATAGTCTTATTTGCGGGTCCTGGGTTCGCTGCAGATTGCACAGGATATGGTAAGATGAGAATTGGTTTGCAAGTATGGAGCACATTATTTTAGATTACAGTGAATACTACTAACTCACATATTGGGATGCTACTTATATACTGCCTATAATGGTTTATTTAGTATTCAGCTTTTCTAGTTTAGAAACCGTTTTCGTGTGCCTCATTGACACTTGTATAATTTATCATGTGTTGAATATGAACACCTCGGGATTAAAACAATATTTATTACTATTTAAAATTACGTAAAGAAGTAGATTATATTTTAAATATGAATTTAGGAATCAAAGTGAGCCTTTAAAAATTGTTTAAAAATTAATATGTTATGTAATCCGTGTTCCTTGTACAATATAATACCTTAATTGAGGTCTGAGCCAAACTTTGAGACGGTATATTCCTTAAATTTTTTAACCCAGTAGATAGCGTGTTCACCAATAAAACTTATTGGATGACAAAACATTGCTAAGGGAAAACTGTTTCTTTTCAATTTGAGTGTGATTAATTCTATGTTTGGGTTCTGGTTGTTGTGTTTTATTTAGAATTTACTTGGGAGAGTTAGCTAAAAGTGGATCTATTTAATCATGCATTTATTTATTTAATAATTCAAAACTAAACTATATTTTCTATGCATATATATCAATAAATAAGACTAAATACATATAATTTTACCCATGCAATGAAAATTTGAATGTGAATAAATAGTTAATATTTTTATTCAAGTGTTGGAGCAAATCCACAGTTTGGCTCTTCACTACGACGGTGGTTTCTTCTTTGTACTCACGTGGGAGGCCCCTTCAGACATGACCTGCAGCAATAGGTGAGGCAATTTATAGGGTTGAGGCGTTTGAAGGTAACAAACAAAAAATATTAATAACGAGATCTGATATCATACAAGAACAACAATTAGCCCATCAAATGTATTTGTCTCAATTGTCACAGCAAAATAATCAGGAATGTATAAATTACTTCCTTTATTATAGATTGAATGATTAAATAGCCAAGCTATTAAAATTTGTAATAACTGTTATAGTCTCATCTAAATATCATACACTTTAAATTGAAAAATAACATCAAAATACGGGCATAAAACCTGGGTCAATTATCTTAGTCCACTAATGTTCTTACGACTGAGGAATCTGGGTGTCAACTCATTTCATTTTTCAATTTAAATATAAGAAGAGTTCTTTACATAAAACGGTACTATTTAGTGGCGTGGCTTGACGCCGGTCAATTAATTGTTACCCCCTGCAAGACGGGGTTAGAATAGTCCCACAGTAGCCCCTGCTTGTCGTAAGAGGCGACTAAAATGGGAAGCTTCTGTGCAGGACGTGCCTCGTGTAGGACAAACCTTTCCTATATCTTTCCTTTCTCCTCTTTTTCCCTCCTTTCTCTCTCTCTCCTTCCTTCATCTCCCTTCTATTAATTTCTTTACTTCTTTCTTCCCTTCCCCCTGCCGTTCATCCTGCACGGTCTTGGCTACTAACACGGCTCTTCTCGAACAATTACGGAATACCGTTGCAATTGAGCTCCTGAATAAAAATGCGCCAGTTGTAATATTTTAGTAGAAGGGCCTCAGGGATGACAATAACCGGGTACCCTACTTTAAGAAAATATCGGTTGCGTTCATGAGGGCCCGGACGTAAAATTGGCACTTTCCTGAACCCACTTGCTGCGATGACCTCTCTCCTGGCGATGCCCTATGCGAAGGTTGTCATGTCTAGCGTCGTATGGGGCCTCTCGTCGGGACAGTTAACAGGGCCTTATGTGGTAGTAACAACTGGGATCACCCTGGATCTACGATCTGAGTATTGTGCAGGTTGTCCCCCAAAAAGGCATGGCCACCTCCATTGTCTTATCTGACACCTTACAGTCCGCTAGCACCGTACTGCCAAACTCTGTTGGCAACTCATTGCCCGGTTCCTCACAGGGCCGTAATATTGATAAGAGGTGGAAACGGGTAAGGCCGTCCAGCCCTGTCATTGTGAAAATCCAGGAAATGGTGAGGCCACAGCCCCGCTTCCTGGTGATGTCTCGAGACGATGCCAATGGAAACCTTAAGCGCGCCAGTCCATTTATCCTCGAAAGAGCGATAAATGGAGCAGCAAAATCAGACGTTTCTATAAGGAGATTGCGTGATGGTACTATTTTGATCCAGACTGCAACTGACGTCCAGTCGTCACATATATTGGCTATAACTAAAATACCGTCGAGTAATACGGCCTATATACCGGTGAAGGTGGAACCTCACAGGTTCCTCAATGTTTGCAAGGGAGTGGTCATTTGCTTTGACCTCGACTGTGTGAGAATTGAGGATATCTATGAGGAGCTTTTCCCCCAGTATATCACCGAAGTGTACCGTATTGTCACTAAAAAGAATGGACAAGAAAAAAAGACGGATACGTATATGCTCACATTTGCAACTCCTACCCTTCCTAAGGAGGTCCGAGCAGGTTTCCATATGCTCAGGATCCGGCCGTATGTCCCTTACCCTCGGCGCTGTTTTCAGTGCCAGCAATTTGGGCATACGAAGATGCGATGCCGTGGTAAGCCAACCTGTGAGGATTGTGGACAGGAGGCTCACGAAACACCATGTGAGTCTCCTAAATACCGCTTCAACTGCAAGGGTCCGCATTCCACCTGGTCTCGGTCCTGTCCGAAATGGAAGGTAGAGAAGAAAGTCCTGGAGATACAATCCGAAAAGAAGATCTCATATGCCAGGCATGCAAGGAATACTCAACTAGTCAGACTCTGGTATTTCAAACTTCCTATAGCCATATTGTCAGTCAGATCATAAACAGTCCCAACTGCCATTGCGCAGTTAATCCTTCTAAGACGCCAACGCGACCATTGGTCTCTTGTCGAGACATCTATAGTGATTCCGCGCCAACCTCTGTGGCGCCTAAATTTTTAAACGAGGCGAAACAGCCACAAAGATCGTCTCCACCACCTATACCACCGAGGAGACCTTCCCAAAGAACTCCTCCGAGCCCACCTCGGGGAAACCCCCCAGGCCCGCCTCGGGGAAGCCCCTCGGGTCTGCCTCGGGGAACCACCCCGAGCCCACCTCGTGGACCCCCATTGAGCCCGCTTCGGGGATCCTCCCCAAACCCACCTCGGGTAACCCCCCGGGCCCACCTAAGGGAACCCCCCCCCCGAGCACTACTCGTGGTACTAAAACACGGGTGGCCGTTGTTGAGCCACTCATACTCGCCTCTGGGCCTCCGGAGGTTGGGATGAGTTGCGGAACAGGTGAGGCCGCTAAGGCGAGTCCCACTGGTGCCTTGAGGGAAAACCAGTTAGGGACCGCCGAAAAAATTACAATAAATAAAGCGTTGAAGGCCTTTACAAAGATTTCACCTAAGAGTCCAACAACCCAGTCTCCCAGTGACAAACCAAAGCCTCTCCTGAAGAGGGAGGTCCAGGAGATACTGGGAAAGGCAAGAGGACCTAAAAAGGTCTTCAACAATTTTTTTTTAATCTTAAAGGATAGTGACATGGATTGCGAGGATAACTAAATTTTATATTAATAAAGTATGTCGCTACTACAATGGATTTGTAGGGGTTTCTTTGCTCGTGTAGAGAAAATTAAACAACTAATCTCTTCCCTGCATCCTCCCATCTTGTGCTTGAAGGAGACACACTTACACCCAACTGATAGCCCGATGCTTCGTGGGTAAGATGTATATCGTACCGACAAGCCATTATTTGATTGGGCTAGCGGAGGTGTGGCTATACTTGCACGTAGAAATATATACCATGAGCTTATAAATATTATATCTGATCTCCAAGTGATTGCTGTCAGAGTCTCCCTCCCTTTGTAGGTAACAATATGCTGCATCTACCTCCCACCGGGTGATTGTGTTCCAAAGAGGACTCTGGAGGCCCTCTTTATACAACTTCCCGCCCCTGTATAATCTTGGGGGATTTTAACGCGCATAACCTGGTGTGGGGGTTTAATTTTACAGACGCCCGTGAGAGGATGGTAGAGGATATTCTTGTCTCGGAAATCCTGGTGTTAATGAACACCGGGACCCAGACATACTTCTCTACCTTTAATGGTGTATCCTCTGCCATCGACCTAACCTTATGTAGTCCCGGGATCAACTGCTCACTTCCTTTGGGCGGTCCACTCGGACCTATGCGGCAGTGAACATTATCCCATTCTGCGTTCACCACTTCAAAATCCTCCCGGTACAGCGCGGATACCCCAATGGGTGCTAAAACGTGCTGACTGGGATATATTCCGTGAGCTTGCCGTATTTGGTGAATCCCAACATCCATACGTCGTTGTTAAGGCTGGGCATTTTACTTCGACGGTCATCGCGGAGGCGAGTGCTTCCATCCCTAAATCCTCACCAAATCCGTGCCACCGTCCTGTCCCTGGTGGAACGAGGAGTGTCAGTTGGCTATTTATGATCGTCGAAGGGCCCTACGCCTCTTTCATCGACGTCCCACTTTGGATAATCTGGAATCATTCTGGATTCTACGCATTCGAGCTCACCGTGTTATTCGAGAAAGCAGAAGAGAGTCTTGGAGACAGTTTATTTCTACCCTTACAATTACCACTCCCACAAACTAAGGATTGGGACGATATACGTAAATTAAGTAGTAGCAAAAATTCCATTAATAGTATAATTGCCCTCATATCTAACGGTTCGCTTGTCTCCTCCCCTGTGGAAGTTGGCAATGTATTGGGCTCTATGTTAGCCGCTATTTCTAGCACTGAGAGCTACTCTAACGATTTCGCGGTGTATAAGCAAAACGTCGAGCGCCTTACTATTGATTTTGGCCAAAGTCGGGGGGAGGACTATAATTCCCTCTTTACTAAAGAGGAACTTATCTATGCCCTGTCACAGGCGGGCAACACAGCTTCTGGCCCGGATGATATTCATTACGAAATATTGCGTCAACTGCCCCCTGCCGGATGGGCGTTCCTCTCAGACTTCTACAATTGTGTTTGGGAATCTCGTCAGTTCCCAACACTGGGGAGGCAAACAACCGTTATCCCTATATATAAAAGTGACAAGAATAAATTAGAGCCAACTAGTTATAGACCTATAGCATTAACTAGTTGTGTATGCATAATATTAGAGAAAATGATCAATAAAAGGTTTATATGGTATTTAGAATCCCGCATTCTACTATCCGATATGCAATGTGGCTTTCGTCGTTATCGATCCACGGTGGATCACCTTGTTTGCCTTGATAACGCAGTTCGTGACGCCTTCCTCCATAAAAACACCTCTTGGCTGTCTTCTTTGATTTGGAGAAGGCTTGCGACACCACCTGGCGGTACGGCATTTTAAAAACCCTGTTTAATTGGGGTGTCGGGGGAACCTCCCTATTTTTATATCTAATTTTATGTCAGATAGACACTTTTGGGTAAGGTTAAACAACACCTTATTCGATTATTTTATTCAAGAAAATGGGGTGCCTCAGGGTAGTATTTTAAGCTGTGCGTTGTTCACTATTGCGATAAATAGCATAGTAGACAACGTGCGCTTACCTGTTCGTTCATGCCTTTTCGTGGATGAATACGCAATCTATTGCAGTTCATCGAGTCTCCACAGGGCTGAACGGCAGATACAATTAGCTGTCAACAATCTATGGATGCGGGCATCGCTTAGTGGCTTTGCCTTCTCAGCGGCCAAGAAGATGGTCATCTACTTCCATAGATTACGTGGAATACAGCCAGCCCCTAATATTTTAATGAACCACGTTGTTTTACCAGTCTCGGAGAGCGTAATATTCCTGGAACTTCTATTTGATTTTAAACTAACTTGGATCACCCACATCAAAGACCTGAAAGCGAGGTGTATCAAAGCATTGAATTTGCTCAAAGTGGTTAGCGGTCGGTCCTGGGGTGCTGATAGGGAAACCTTTATGCGCCTGTACAGGGCCTTGGTAAGATCTAAACTAGGTTACGGCAGTTTTGTTTATGGGACAGCTAGACCCTCGGTGTTAAAGATGCTAAATAGTGTCCACGATGCTGGCATTCGACTGGCTACTAGTGACTTTCGTACCAGTCCAGTCGTCAGTATCTGTGCCGACGCCGGTGAGCCCCCTCTTTCTTACCGGCTGTCCTATCTTCTGGCATCTTACGTGTCGAAACTGCATTGCATGCCGGAGCATGTTGCCTACCGTACTGTGTTTCATCCTTCTAACCGTGTCTTGTATAAAATCAAATGGCGTAGTACAAGGCCGGTTGGGATCAGGATGCTATCGGTTTTTGGCACGTGTGGGATAGTCCTGCCAAAGGCTATACCTACATCCCCAGGTCGAGTTTCTCCCTGGAAGATACGCCTGCCTCAATGCCATTTTGAACTTGCCGAGTTCCCTAAAGCGACCACACCATACTTTGTATACGAGAGAACCTTTAATGAGCCCCTCGCAATCCGCTTTCGGGGTTTTAAACGCATTTACATGGATGGCTCAAAATGCGGGGCCTTCATGGGATCCGCCTTTGTTGTGGAAGGATACAATTTTAAATTTGCTTTACCTGGTGAATCCAGCGTTTTTACGGCTGAATTATATGCCATTTTTAAATCGTTATGTTTTGTCGATCGTAAGTTTCACCGTTCTTTTCTCATCAGCACGGATTCCATGAGTGCTCTGTTGGCATTGTCCACTCTCTACTCCTGGAATTCCCTCGTGCAGATGATTCATGAACAAATTTTAAAAAGTGATTTATTTAGCACCCGGCTCGCCTTTTTCTGAATTCCTGGCCACGCCGGTCAATCAGGAAATGAACTAGTGGACCGGAAGGAAAAGAAGGCAGCACGCCTGCCTCCTTAGGCGAGTCTGGGTGTCATGTTTTTAGATCTAAAGGACTATGTTCAGCGTGGGGTCTTACGCACCTGGCACGAGCAGTGGGTTTTGACCCCTTCTCAGAACAAGCTGCGGTCCATTAGGGATGGTGTGTCGCGGTGGCCCTCTTCTATACGAAAGTCTTGAAGAGAGGAGGTCATCGTAACAAGACTCCGCATCGGACACACATCACTTACCCATGGGTTTTTATTGAGAAGGGACCCACCCCCCCAGTGTGTGAGTTTTGCGATGCTCCCCTTCATGTGTACCACATTTTGGCGGGGTGTCGTAAATATGCCCCTATCCGCCTGGCTCTTAATTTCAAAAGTGACCTACGCTTTTTATTACGCGATAGCGCGGATGGAGTTATTTGCTTACTCCGTTTTATACGCCAGGCGGATTTTTTAATGCCATTGCAGACACTTTTATAAAGTGACTCATTTGGATTTTATCTCATATTGAGACATTTTTAATGATTTTAGTACACATTAACATGTTTGTTTTGTCTTTTTACTCACATATTGTTTTGTCTTTTTATCGGAGTGATACACCTGTGGGTTTTTTTAGCAAGTTTATCACTCATTTGTACTAAGAGCCCATTTGAGCACTCCTATGGAGTGTCTAAGATGGATATTTTATCATAGTGTAAACTATTATTTTACATTTTTATCATTTATTGTAATGTATATTGTGTATTCACCTGTATATTATGCAGGTGAATTACTACTTCTCTCCTATGGGGATTTTAATATGTTCTTAGTATATTTCAAGGCCCTAATCACCTCAATGTGTCGATGGGTCCTTAAACCCGAATAATAATAATCATAATTAGTTGTTTATTTCACCGCATATCACTACCCATTTGGGTTATACACTTAGCTTAATAATTGTTACCCCCCCTTTTATTTATATCCCAAATAAAAGTCAGGTTGGTAACAAGAGAGTTTATTATTTATTAACAACAAT
>CABFOV010008920.1:9017-21505 GCA_902141375.1 Timema poppense
ATTTGTAAGAAGGGGGAGGGAAAAAGACTTTTTGTGAAAAGCCCCCCCCCCCCTCAGTACACACGACAGGTATTAGAACCCAGGTCTCCCCATCGTAGAAAGTCTGTTTAGTGCAATAGTGATGCCTTAGACCATGCGGCCACCGAAGCAGGCAATAATCTAGGGTTAGATTAAAGTTTTAGTAATTTCTGAATGTGTATATACACACATTATTTTAAAATTATTACACATACATGTGTTGGGAAGTAGTGTTGCTGTGTTATCTTGATAGCAGGTTCTAAAATTATTTTCCTGTGTTATCACCTTGGAAGGTTGCTTATTCAACAACAGAGTAAATTATACCACATACCCCAGTCTAGCGATGTGAAATAATTATCGATACTTTACTAATATAGAAATTTTTCTTTAGATGCTATTATTTTGTTTACTCGATACTTTTTTTTATGCTCACACTCCAGTTTCGGATCGGTATCGAAGTAAATAACTTTTTTGTTATCTTCACTCATGCTGAGATTAAATGTGGAGGAAGAACAGATTACACTATTTCCCAATTCTCACTCATTTTCTGCAACTCTATCATTCAATCTCTTTTAGCTCATTACATTTAATAACTGTTCCTTCATCTTTGTTTATCAATACATCCTGATGCCTAACCGGGTGATTGGGCGAATGGCGACCAGTCTACTACCCCTTTCTTAAATTAAATTATTATTATTACCAAATAAAACAATATATATATATATCTCCAGGCTAAAATTTCAATACCGATACTTACTGTTTTCGATACTTTTCTTTTGATACTACATCCCTACCCTGGTCTAGCTTTGCTAACTGTTCTTACTAAGTTTATTATTATTATTATTATTATTATTATTATTATTAGCACCGCGTCTTACTACCCGTTCGGGTTATACGCACTTGCGCTAATGTGTAATGGTAGGGTGATTGTGAGATGAAATGGAGGACCTACAGTTTAACGTGGAATCCGAACCACGGTGGAGGCCTGGCATTCCACACATTCACAAGATGTCTTGTCAGAGGTGAAGGAAGGGTTTGGCAATCAGATAAATCTGTGCCAAGACCGAGGATTGAACCCCGCACCCCCAGCACAGAAGTCTAACACCTTACCCCTTTCTTATTAATCACACGCCGATTCGTTTGAATAAATTGGCCTATACTTACACAAGTTGTTTACAAATCATGCAGTTCCTCTTCAAAATGGGAATCGTTAAACAAAACAAGACACAAATATGTAGCCTAACCCAAGATACCTAGTTAAATGATTAATTTTCAAAATAAGTTATTTCCCTTTATCTAAGTACCCGTTCTGGTTGTACACATTATATTAATTTACACTAATGGAGTAGGAAAGAGGAAGTTAGTGTTTATAAGAAGTATAGTTTAATTTGCTTGACGGGAGAGGGGGAAACCATTTACGGAAATCCACCCTTAGTACGCCCGACCGACATTCAAACCCTATTCTACCCATCACCGATAATCTAATCCTGCACGAGTTTGACCATGTGAACATCTATTTGGGTCTTGAAATAAATAATTCTCCTTAATTTCTGTTTCAATTAATTACTAGGTAAACATCTATAATCATTATTTAATTTCGTAAAATATCAAGTGAATAATATTGGAAATAATAAAATTCTATTTATAATTATTTTCTTACCATTGATTCATGATCCTGATTTTCTTAAATGGAATGCCCTAATTTTAATATGTTATTTACAAAGCCTCTTATAATATGAATTTACTGTAATTTTTCATATATGAATTATTTAATGATATACTATGTAATTCTCAAACTTGTATAATGTTTAATATAACTCTATCTAACACCTTTTATAATTTATAGCTTCGTGGTACGTTGATTGATTCACAAATTAATATTATTTATCCTTACTAAATTTCACTGTGTATTTCAAAAAGTAATGAAAGGCGCAACACTTACATAACCAGTTTCTATGTCTAGGAGGTCTAGGTTCGAATCCCAGTCTGTTGCTCTGAGAGAAAGGGGTTACCTAAACTGATTTTCACTCTTCCTCCATGAAAATGCTGGCACGCTTTATTTTAACTCTACTTTCCTCGTACCTAACACATAAGCGTAATTAGTGTACGCATAGAGACAAAACGGGCAGTAAGACGCATTGTTTGGAATAGAATCACAAACAGTTAAAATTTCTATTCCTTTTCGTCTAGAATCTACGGTCTCTCCTGTTTATATATCACAAGTTTGGTTGTTTAACAGCACTCCTAAATTGAATTCACTACTATTAAAATAATAATACTAAAATTTAACTTAATTTAGTTGAGTAAAATTCTTATAAATTAAATTCACCCTTTTTAAAATAATCATACGAAAGTTTAACTTAATTTAATTGATTAAAATTCTTATAAATTGGTTTTAAGAGTTTTAAAATGTAAATATACTGAACAGTACTCCTAAATTATATTCACTACTCTTAAAATAATTATACTAAAATTTAACTTAGTAGAAAGAGCAATAACCTATAATTTAATTAATTTTTCTTTCAATTATCATTATAAGTTCAGCATCTGCTTCAGGTCTTAAAACAATCATAGACTCATAATCGACCGCTTGCAATTAATTAACAACGCTTGAAACTAGCTCCCCATTTACTGCTGGGGATTTATAGAAATGCAACGATACGTTTACTCTTGCGTTTCCACAAGAACATGCGACAGCAATAATATACCGCAAGGACAGAAGAATCGCACGCCATCCTTGTGAACTGCACCATCGAAAGAGATAGTTCCCTAAAAAAAAAATTATCAATAGCGACAAATATACTGCAATGACAAAACGTGTTCCGTGTGTACCTCCATTTATTCTGATAGCAAACAGGTGCAGTCCCTGTTTATTGTCACCTTGCATTTCGAGACAGGCGGAAGTGCATCCTGTAGAAACCGCAACATGCAAACATCCATAGTTGTACAAGCAGCGTGCGAGATCGTTACGAGACCGTCAATATCCGTGGGAGGATCTTCACCCATGGGATGAGATCAGGCGACCGAGGGTGTTACACAACGACACCTTTAATTATGTCTTCTGTCTCTCGAAGCCTGGATTCACTAACGAAACAAACATATGCGCTGGCACAACTTTGGAGGATCCGCTTGAATTCGTATTTTATAAACATAGCAGGCTCAGTTTGAAAGCAAACCTGCATCCACTCAGGAGTATTTTGGGAGGTTTTTCTACCCTAAATTATTTTCCTCTTTTTTTGTCACACAAATAGATGTGGGTATATTTCCTCTAAACTTGACCTTACTTGTCATGTAAACCAATAGATTAATAAAAGGCGCATAGCTTGTACGGGTATAAGAACATGTGTTTGTTGGGGGAAGGAAGTTGTTTTTTCAGCCACACCCGAAATGATCGATCTCTCAAGGCCAGTGCGAATAAATCTGAGTAGTTATCCTAAACGACGTTTGCCTACTTGTTCAATTCGGAGCTTTATTGCAAAACGGGTTGCATATAAACTTGACCCACTAATCAATATATAATATCTCTTGGCGGTGATGTATCAAATAGAAAGAGAGGGAGCTAGTTCATCATACGTGGTCTCTTGTTTATGTGCTCCTAGCATTTACCCTATTTTAATGACGAGTATTAACACTCACTCTACTATTAGCTACTACTACTAAGCCAAACAATATTACTTTGACCCACTTCGGTGGCCACATGGTCTAAGGCCTGATTCTCAAAGTAGACTAGACTAGACTGCTTATTACGGGGTGATCGAGGTTTGAATCTATGTCGGGTGTACCGAGTTTTTTTTCTTTCAAAAATGGTTTCTCACTTTTCCTCCACGCAAATGAAGGTGCACTTCCTCTAAATATGACCTTCATAATCCCTAAAATTAGCTTAATTAATACATTAGCGTTTATCCTGAACAGGTAGTAAAGTTATGGTGCTAAATGAATAAATAAAATAAAATAAATTAAAGGTGAAAAAGTCCAGCTCATACCTGAGTTCTAACACATTGCCCTCTTTTTATTGAGGTAGTTTTACTCTGTTTCTAGCCATTTCCATCGACTTATTGAGACGTGAAGTTATTTGTATTTGTTAATAAATTTGGTAATAGGTTTATATTGATTATAATCAACCTGACGTTTCCCGGATTGCAAATACTTTTCTAAAATAATTAATGGAAAATGAGGAAAAGGGTGAATATTGATATTAGATGGAGAGAAGCAAAGATAAATATTTACATCAGACGGATAGATGACAAAATAAATGGTACGGAACTCCGCACGGACTTTCTCGCTCTATTGTTTGAAAATGGAGATATTTACTCGTAACTTGTAATATATGTGAAACTAAATAATATACACTGGCAAATCCAGGCATAAATTGCATTATACTTATGTAAAACTTTTTTTTTGTCCCGGTTTTAAATTTAATAATTTGGTTTTTAAAGAATAAATATCCTCATTTGTATGTTTGGACCGATAAAAAAAAATATCAATGTTGGGTCCACAAGGGTCATCACTTTGTATTAAAATTTCAACTTCCGGTTAAAATTTTCGACATTTTATTAGGTGTTGCAAATCTTCATGCCATCGCATTGCTATTAAATTCCTCATTTATAAATTTTGACCAATAAAAGATGTAAATATTGACTATTGAGTCTAAAATAGATATAAATTATTGTTGTATAAACAGTTTCCCTGAGAGGTTTAAGGAATAACAACATAAACCTTTAGAGACTTATATTTAATTACTGTATCGCATTGGAGAATTATTGCGTTAAAACTTAAGTAGTATTTATTTACAACTAAAGCTTACAAAATTGTATTAATATATTTACCAATATCTCCGAAACTGTTGGATTTATAAAAATATATTTCATATAAAGGTTTTTTATTTTTAATATTACTACAATTTTGCAATGATAAGTTATTTATTATCTCAAATAGTTGCGGAGATACGGAAGTTTCTGCTTCTGTAAAGTACCCTAAAATTCATTTTCATGATAAAATGAAAGTAGCCATTTTATTTATAATCTTAATCAACACCTATATACGAATTTTAATCAAAATCGTTAGAGTAGACTTTGAGAAAATCGATTTTTTTTTCTCTTTTCGACCTTTCTTAAACTACTCTTAGTTTTAAGTTTAAACAGACACACAGACAGACGTCATTGCAAAGAGCACTTTTTAGGGTTTGGGGGGTCTTGATACGTCGACATACATCAACATTTCAGGTTAAATTTTCTTTTGCGTTCGCAATACTTTAACCTTTTGTGTTTGAAAAGTTAAAAAAATATATATATTTACGTATAGCTTGAAAGTTATTGAGTTTATAAAAATATGCTTGTCATAAAATATTTGTATTATAAGGACACCTACATATGTGTAACGATAAGTAATTTCATATCTCAAATAGTTTAGGAGAATTATAAAAAAAAAGATAATTTACGCATCAGACCAGAGCCCTTAAAGTCATTTTATCGAAATATTGATGGAAGCCATTATGTTTGGAATATTTATATATGTTTAGAAATGAAATTTAATCAAAATCGTTACAACAAATTTTGAGAAAAACCACTTTTTCTCTCTTTGTCCTTCAGTAATTTATCCTTAATTCTAGGGTTAGATATCTAATTCTAAAAATCCCTTTGGGAAACCCTATGAAAACCCTAGATATCAAGTTTTAGCCCGATAGATAACATAATTTAGGCTTTAGTTAGAGGTACAGACAGACAGACGGAAAGTCAAAAACAACTTTATTGGATTCGGGGGGTTATGAAACGTCAAGATTCATCGAAATCTTGAGTTTGATTTTTTTGACGATCACAATACTTTCTCTACCTGTAAGATAGCGAGAAAGTATTAAAATCTATTATATAATTTAATTGTTGCGTATTAGTTATGATATAATCTGCTATAGCATGTTAACAACAATATCCAACAAAGTCCCAGGGAGATTTGTCACGCAATGTATAATCAGTTTGAAGCTAATAACCCAAGCGTGTGAATTAGTTGAAGAAGAAACCACATTTAAACAACGACAGAACATGAGAGTGGTATAGTTGTAAAGTGGAAGTATTGTACACACCGTACATGGTTGTATTGTCATTATTATTACATTAGGGGTGTGAAAACTACACTTTTTTTTTAGTTTGAAGCTAAGCCAAATATAAACTATTACGTGCCTTCAAAATCAAGTCAAAGTATGAATATACATTTTGTAGTTTATGAAATTTAAAAATAAATACACGAGTTGAATATTTTTGTATAATTATCTGTCCCTAAAAGCCACGATATATTAAATTTAATTTTCCTAATACAAACATAAGAATCTTCTACCAAAAGTTGAATATATGATACAAGTAGCTCAAAGAAAATACACCTGCATTCATGCAGAGAGAGAATAGCAATATAGCATCACTTGTGAAAACTATCCCCAATCAATAGCAAGAATTGTCAATGGTAATAAAGTATACTCCAAGGTTTTGCTTTAGACCACTCAGCTATAAGGCATTCACGAGCTAAGTTTACCTGGATGACAGCTCGAAATGTTACTAGAAGTAATCCCTAATATATCACTACGCCAACAGCTGACATCTATCACTTTGGATGACTGTAATAAAAACAGATGGTAATATATTAATGTGATAGTTAACCACAGTAATTTAGGCCAATATTATTTATATATTTATTTGAGGTCGGACAAAAAGTTTATCTATAGTTTTATTCCCCTTAAAAAAGTATTAACATCACTTTCTCAAAAACTTCTAACGAACATAGCCTCAAAATGGCGACTGACGAATTTTAAACCATATGATTGAACATAACGGTAAACGAGTTTTTTACAATGATGCGGACACGCAGTTGATGAAAATACTTTATTCAGTTAAATATTTCAAAATACGATAAAATAATCATAAAATCATTTATTGTATGTAAAAAAAATTACAACAATTTTCTCTTTTCCAAGTAAATACGATGTCCGTATTAAAAGGTATTGATGTGTGCACTATATTACACAAAATCAGTAACGTTCCAAAATGAAAAATAAGTACTTTTAATTATGTTTAAAATATTGTTTCGAGTTGGACAAAAAGAAATGATTTAAAAAAATCAAATAGTATGAGAAAACTTAAGTTTATGTTATTTTAAATGCAATATATAACATTACATTTATAACAAAACTGTGATCTTTTACAATTGTTGGCAACCCTAAACCTAAACATATGATTTTCGAACTGTCATCCAGGTAAAAACCTATCGTGAATGGAATATACCACTGCGGGTATCATCTATGTTAAGTTGTGACGCTACAACATATCGCAGATATTCTTAAATGTTGACAAGCTTCTATTTACATAGTACTGTTATTTATATTATAATTATATTTTGGTCAATGAATGGCAAAACTTAAATATGATTTGTTTTTGATAATTGATTCTTAAATATGTTTAGCCAATTAAAACTAAGGTAAGCAATAAAGATAACTCCAAAGATTAGTGGCTATATATGGATTCATAAATATAATTTATTGTAATGACAATATATTTTTATAATATTCTTAACATTGTGCATTTAATAGTTAATTTTGTAAAGAAAAATGTATAAACGCTGAAAATCAAAAGTATTTGTTCAATAATGGGACCTCCAATATTTACAGCAGAGAAACCTCCACACCTCTGCCTAGTCTAGAAAAATATTTGCGTCCATAGACTCTACATTCTGGATGGAATACTCATACTGGCCATTTTTGTGAATAAATCAAAGATTTTCAGACGATTTGAAATAAATTGTACGATACAATTTTACAAACTTTCTCATATTGTGTACAAGGATTTTGACCCATTCTTTGCACGAATAATCCACGTCAAAACTATATAAAACTACGACGTTTAACATTCGGTTGCCAATATTTTTATATTCCCTCCTTTGTCAATATCAAGCTCAAAATGTCAATCCTTAATTAATTATGTTAATCAATAAATTAAAATAAATTAAATATTTGAAACATTACTAAACCCCACAAAATTTGAGCACAAACTAATGCAATCAATTGACAAAGAAATATTTGCCTAAACACTATCTAAGCTAATCAAAATTAATTGCTACAAAACATATTGGAAATAAATGGTACGGTGCATCACACAGACTTTCTCCCTCTTTAATCTTATAATAGTGATATTTACTGTCTAGTCAATAAAGTTATAAGAACAGTCAAAAGAAAATATATAGGGCATCAGCTGGAGAAAGGTGAAAATGACATCAAAATAACAATATATGATAATTGTACAAAATAGTGAGGTTTTTCAAGAAAGGTTATTCCGCCGAGTATATGGCATCATGGATGATAGTGGTAACATTACAGCAGTAAAAATGTTCTGAGCTTGTGCAAAGGCTACTTCAAGGTACTACTCAACTGTTAAGATCAGGTAGAAGAGGAAGAAGCATCACCCCGCCAGAATATGTGAACGCTCATTGAAGAGCCCAGACTAGTAGAAATAGAGAGAGCAGTCAACAGCCTAAAAAACGGTTAAGTATCAGGCGAAGATGACATTCCCAATCTGAAAAAAAAAAAANAAAATGAGGCAAAGAAACTATCAAATAATTACATTCTTTGATTTTTGAAGTATGGAAGTCAGGAAGAATGCCAAAATACTGGAAAGAGGCCTCCTTAATCTCCTTACACAAGAAAGGGGATAATATAAAATGCAATAAGTACATAGGCATACCCCCAATAGACAATACATACAAAATATGGTCAAAGATTACGGCTAGAGACGTACATACCTTAAATCATAGAATATCAAGCTGGTTTTGTCAGAAGAAGGTCAGCAACAGATCAAATATGTATATTGAGATAAATACTATCAAAATGCTGGAAGCTCAAAACGAACATACACATTGTCTTCGTAGATTTCAACAAGGAATCTGAGTTTGTACAGGAGTAGTAAAATCTAGGAATGCATGCAGTTAAGTGGAATCTACGACAAGATAATAAGGATAGGAAAAGTGTGTGTAATGGGTTATAAAAGAAAGGTGAAAGTTGAAGATTAATACTCTGTAAGATTTAACATTGGGTTAGAGTTCAGGAATGATGATGGTATATCGCCCAAACTTTTCAATATAGCACTCGAGAGCATTTTGAATAAAGTAAAAGACTCGCAGATTGGTGTCCAGTCCGGATTTATTTTATAGGTCCACCTGCTGGCCTTTGTTCACAACATAGCATTAGTAGTGGAAAATAAAGAAGACCTGGTGCTTGTGACATAAGTACTTCTAGAAGAGGCAGAAAAAGTTGGGTTGAAAATGAACGAGTCTAAGACCAAATATGTAGAAGTGGGGAGGGAGCAAACTGAAAGTAGGAGAAAATTACTCTAAACATGCCCATAAATTTAAATAATAAAGTTTTGAGCAAAATGGATAGTAGGATTTTGTTTACGTAGTACGGTGGAGCTCTATGCGCATACGCGGAATATAGACTCATTCTGAATTGAGGGAGGAACGCCATTTGTAGCCATGGCGTTATGGTCAGCATAAAATCGTGGATTTGTCGTGGATACTTATATAAAAAATAGTGATTTTCCTACCTCTGTGAAAAGGACTTTTTGTTGCTATTTTGGGCTAGGACGTCAGGACAACTTCCATAACCACAGTTCATAATACTACATCATGCTATGGCATAAAAGGTCCTGGCTGTCCAAGGTCACAATATACACCTTCTCCAGTGAAATAGGCCCACAGCGCGCTACTCCAAAGTCCTCAGTGATCGGCCGTCAGGCAAGCATTGGCGCTGAAAATGTCATTTGCCCCCTGCACCGCATCATCCATGACGACCAGAGCTTTCATCTATACAAGCTGCCCGTCACGCAGCAGCTGACAGCATAGGACAATAATCTCCACATGACCTTTGCCACGGAATTTACGAGACGTTTGTCAATCGACACAATGATCCTAAATACCCTTTTTATGTCTGACGAGGCCCATTTTGAACTGTATGGGCATGTCAATAAACAAGCATAGTTTCCTATATTAGGAACCAGGAAACCCACGTTAACTCCATGAGAAACCACTACATAGTTATCGTGTGACAGTGTGGTGTGACCTGGCATCGTTCGGTATCTTAGGCACTATTTATTTGAGGGTTCTCACGGTCGTGACATTACAGTTAATAGAGATCGCTACGTTGAGCTGTTGAACAACTTACTCCTTCAAGGGCTGGTAAACTGAAACCTAGCACAGATATAGATCTGGCAAGACTGAGAAAATTGCTCATACTGCTGGCCAGTCAATGGCCGTCTTATGACCTGCGTTTCTTGGCCATCTGGTTGACAGATTTGGGGAAATTCATTGCACAGCGTGGTCACAAGATTTATCCACCACGGTCTTCTTTTTATGGGGGTACCTAAAGAGTATTGTGTTCGACAAACGTCCTCAGTCATTGGATGGATTTAAGAAATAAATACGAGACATCCATCGTGGGAAACATTTCCTTGGATATGTTGGATCATGCGATGCAGGCTTTCGCCCAGTGCGCGAAGGAATCTGTTGCTGTGAGTGGCGGACACCTACGTGGTGTTATCTTCAAGGAAGTGAGATTTGATGTTCATGATAATGTAAATGGCAAACCTTTGTCTGTGTACTGTAGTAAAGTTTCAATAAATTTTTCGATGTTTTACGTTATACAGCCTGATTCAAATACTACCATCCATTCTGCCAAAAATATATCTTGAAGTGATAGGGGATAATAGAAATAAGGTGTAAAATTAAATTCAACTCAGAATAGTCAGTGGAAACAAAAGTTATTATGCCATCAACAATTTACTGTCATCGAAGCTGCTGTCTAAAGACACAACGCAATGAATTCACTCATCATTGATCAATCAAAGCCAGCGGTAAAAGACTTAATACGTTTGAAAATAAAGTATTTAGGAATATTCAGGGTAATGTGAAGGAAGAATATGTTTTGCGAGTAAGAAATAACAAGGAGATAAGATAACCATATGGAAGACCAGATATGATAGCAATGATTAAGAGTGGGAGGCTAAGATGTGATGTACAATTAATGAAACAAGTAGAAGGAGAGATGCTACATGATGTCTGAAAAGGGAGGTCCGCCAGGAGGAGACCACTGAGTAGAACAAGATGAGACGAGAAAATGCAGACCCATGGGAACAAACGGTTATCTTCAAGAATTTTTATTGTTTTGTAATTTTATTTTAGTAAACTATTTGTTCAAAAATAGAAGCATGTTGATTAAGTTATACTTTTTTATATAAACACATCCTCTATAATTTAATATTGATCAAATATTGATAAAATTGACATTTTTCAATAGAAAACTGCCAGCCTTATAACAAAAAATTAGAAATGTAACAATTAATAAACATCGATACATTATTTTAAAAGGGGTGTTGAAAATATTAAAATAAAAAAATTACTTTTTCTCTATAAAACTGATATTTCCAAACGTATATGTTTTCCCGCAAGACCTGTTCGGTAGCTAGCGCCATCTACGGTTTCCGTGATCCATCTGTTCCTGTTAGCGTGGAAGGATATTTTGGTCTGTTGCGAAGACATCCCGCCCACCATCCCCCCATAATAAGTTTTAAACTTGCACTCGACAGGGCCAAGGGCCTTAACGCAAAACGTGTGCCTCTCCCACACATTTGTATCACTACTTAGATTATTACAGGGGTGGCTTAAGGGCCGGGAATACCAGAAGGCTTCCCGGGGCGTCGACTTGAGGGGTCGCCAAACAGACCACGGATTTAACCTAAGGTATCCTGAGTGTGATAAGATTATGTTAGGTTTGGGGACTATTTTCTTGTCACAACCAGGTTGCCTAAGGTTTGGAGCTGTTATATTTGGGAATTATTTTCATTTTTTCTTACTATCCTCCGGTTATATGGTGGGGGTACTCCGAAAATGCAATCCCACCCGGGTGCAAAGATTATAGATCATGAACCAAGCATAATAGAGGACAGGAACCAGTACGGCAGTGATACTAATAAAGCTTGTCTGGGCCACATCACTCGTAGTCAAGATTGTATAAAGATTATCCAATACTAATGTACCGTCGCCCAGGGGACGCCCGACTGTACTAATCGTACTAATTACATGTACCGATGAGATGAGGTGATTGTAAGTATGAGGGGGTGGAATCAGTGGAGACCCTTAAACTAAATTTAAGCCTTACTAACCAAAGCCTGGTGACTGTTGAGGCGATTCCTCTTTCGGTAAAAAAAAGTACCAAAGGTACCAGCCGGGAATCGAACCTAGGAACCCTAGGCTCTCAGACAAAGTACACTAACCACTACACCACGGGGCCGGTTACTACTACAAAGTAGCTCATACAACACGACGTCATATGTACATAGCACTATACATACGGTGTACAATCCTACTGGTGACCTGGCGGTCTAGGGGTAAGGTGTCAGACTTCTGTGCTGGCGGCCGGGGTTCAATCCTCGGTCCCGGCACAG
>CABFOV010008921.1:0-11448 GCA_902141375.1 Timema poppense
TCTGTGCTGGGACCGAGGATCGAACCCCGGCCGCCAGCGTAGAAGTCTGACACCTTACCCCTAGACCACCAGGTCACCGACAGAATATTTGTCAAATCTTCCCATGTAAAAGGAAACTGAATGCATAAATACTATTCATAAAATTACTAAATACGTAATCACATCTTTCCATAATAAAGACTCTAAATATTATCAAATCTTTCCTTGTAAATAACATAATATTCATTATAAATTAACTAAATACGTAATCATATCTGTCCATAATAATGACTCCGAACATTTATTATAAGTCTGAAGGACTCTGAACTTTTATTATAATTTTAAAGCCGAAAAAGTATTTAGACTTACAAAGGCCGAAACTTAATTTTGAATCTTACATTTCGTTTTGGTAACACTTAGATGTGCTCAAGATGGACATCCTGCCAAGAGTGTCTGTCCATAGATCTCCTGGTGGTATTTATTCGATAACTATTTCTCAGAAAGGGGGGAAGTGAGGGTTACACACACAAGACGGAAACATAGAGATAAAAGAAAGTGAAGGGGTAATAATAGGCGAGGAAAATGTGATGAGCAGGCCTGGGAAGGATCCAGAACAGTATTGTGGCCTCGGCAACCCTTTAGCGCCGGAACATCATACTTGCGACCACGCGGTGTTGACGAGCCTCCAGGCCTCGCGCTGTCAGTCATAACAACATATCCACGGTGGTCGGTTGCGTAGCCTGGGAGATAGCCAACTCGGGACGTAAACAGTGGAATGGGCCTTGGTGAGTTTAAGATATTACACTATTATGGTTATGATGGGATTTTACTAGTTAGGGTTTAGTGTCCAGTTTTGTAAAATATAACGCTGTAGCTCATCAGACGCTACAATAAAAACTTGGATAACTACCAAAACTACATTTTAAAATGGTTTGTATTGAAAAGTGTTTAAATTACAGCCCATTGTGGAATATTTGTAACGTTTGTTTTAATAGTTGGCCCACTATATGAACACTTTTTGTCTTAAAACACAGTATTTTTACAACAAAAATAAATACAACATGTTCAAAAAAGGTTTACAATTTATAAAAACCAATCCACTTTATATATAAAAGTATAAGAAATTCATTTAATGTTCAGACCTGAGCAAGAACAACTAGTATGGGGGATTTTTAAACAAATAATTAAACTTATTCATAAAATTTGCACACCCTGAAAACATAACATTTTATTACAAAAGTAATTACCTATAAAAACAGTGACTTATGAAACATAAGTTATATCAACTTGTGTACGAAAGAGTTTATCCTCTTGGATTAACAAGGACTATCTTTGTAAGTAAATTCAATTTTTATTGGTTAAACTTAGTTTCTTTTTATAGTTTTGTGTTGAACACAAAGGTTATTAAAAACTCAACCAAAATGGTTGGATTAGGAAGATAACATGAGGAAATACACCTAAATTTATGATACATTGGAGCCCCATATACAGACTCCATATTCGTGTTCAGTAAGAAATTTATGTCACAGTATTAGATTGTTCTGCCAACAAAGCCTTTATCCTTATCCAGGTCCGTACTCCGTAGAGATTGGTCAACTTTAACGTTATAAGAACTAATCCATACAGACTACCAATCACAGTTAAGTAGGCCTATATATATGAACGCTCATCCTAATAAGATCATCAATGACAGCCTTGTTTGCTTTGTTTAAATCAAGAATATTAAAACATTTATTTATTTTACATTTTTGGGCAAAAGCAAAGACTAATTATAAGTTTGATAGTTCAAATTATGTTATAAATATATTTATGGGGGTTATACTTTTCCTACATCTAAAGTAATCCTGATCTTTTTCTCAAAAAAGTTTGTTATAGTTTATTTTATTGATCAGCTGATTTCTTGGCGCTTGTTCTTTCGAAGATTTTTATTGGACAAATTATCTGTCTCATCGGTTTGCACGGTCAAGTGATTAATGATCCGGACTATGTGAACGCGAATATAATTTCATAAGGACAAAGGACTAGGGACTTATGGATACGGAGTCTGTGTTTGGACCTTAGGCTGCGTTTACACCAAGGCAACAAGAGGCAATATGTATCATGCATTAATATAGCATGCTACATATTTCCTTCTGTTTCTTCTGCTACATGTGACCTTGCTACGAAAGTTGCTTGTTGCCACGTGTTGCTACCTTCCCGCCGGCAGTGGGTTCAGAGGCAACAAAACCGTGCGACTTAGCGTATTATTTGTTGTATTCCGTTCTCCTTATTTGAGGTTTTTCTTATTGTTTCTAGTGCATAGTTTCAGTGTTTCGAGCTGGATCGGTCCAATGATAAAAATCTGAAGTTTATTGAAGAGTATAGGACCTTGGAATTACCAATTAATTTATTATAAAAACAACAAAAAGGTGGATATTTTCCAAAAATTGTCGGAGAGCTACGAATTTGACGTCAAAATATAGTGAAAATCAGTAGCACTCATTCTTGTAAAATTCTTGAAAAGAGCTCCATCATCTGCGATACGAAATCTTGTAGGGGTAGATTTCGTCCTACAAACAAATGTCTGTTCCACAACCTTCTTCGTCTTCGCCGATTCTTTACCACTTCGGAAAGAATGAGATAAGCCGCGGCTATAATTTTCGTTCTCGATGACATCTTTGTAGCAGACTGGCGATTGGAAACAGAGGAAATTGTGTTGCTTTGGTGAAGATGCTTTGTAGCATGCTACATAAATAGCAGAGGGCTGTGTTCTCTGACATACAACATTGAGTCAACATATCCTATACTACATGTTGCCTCCTGTTGACATGATGTAAGGCCGCCTTTATAACTGAATTAATGCTGCTAGTTTAGGTCAAATACAGGTTCTTAGCTAAACTAGACCTAGATAAAGGTAACTAAGTATGTTTTCTTAAAATAATCATTGTTTTATACATCCAGCCTCTCATTAAGTTTTTTTTAACAATGTAAGGTTGTGAGAAAAAAAATACCAAATTAGTATTTCTTTACCTTGGATTTCTTTGGATAAAAACACATAAACTTTTAACAAATAGGCCTATATTTTAACATGTTAGATTAACTATACCCTGATTTTGGTTGGAAAAACAATAGAGAAAATCAAAACATATTTCTTTGCGGCCAACATTGATAACATTTTCTTATATTATTTGATAGGTATTGATAATATATATTAGAAGTAACATCTGCAGATGACATGACTTGCATATACATCAACATTGTTTTAGTAACTAACTTCTACTGTTCTTCCTACCAAAATCATATTATAAATACAAATTAACTCCTTTTATTTATTTTAAGTCTGTTGACGCGTGATCAATTATATTGAAAACACTGTAGATATGTAATTTTATAATAGTTTTGTGCGGTCAACATTTTGGAAATGTAGCCATATTAATTTATCGGAAGCAATTTGTCCATAAAAAATAATAGCTTAAGCTCATCTGTTTTGACCTATGCATACATGAAATCACAGATAAAGTATAGAAAGGGAATACATGTATTAGCTTTTAAACTGCCGGGATACCACTATTCCTACTGTACTTTTATTATACCAAAAGTAATGTCTCAAACCAAAACTATTTATCTCTGACATGTTAATGTTGGTAGGCTGTTTAAAAGCTTGAGGTTTACTTTGTAATTATTAATTTAGTGTAAAGCGAAAAACTTGACATATATTATTCTTGCTCCATGTAATTTTGTCTGGAAGACTTACATTTAGTTCTTAGGTTGAATACAATCATACCCAATAGTTATGTTTTAAGAGGATGTATTTAATTTAGTTAGTGATTGATGCTTAACACTGTTCAAAGAATTACACTGGGCGTATTTTGAAATAATCTCGAATCACAGTTTGATTTCGAGCTCTAAACAAAATGGTTAGTGATATAATTTTATAGTGATAGTGTTTTAGATTTATTATTATGTTTATATTGTTATTATAGACCTAATTATGTTTACATTTAATAAACTAAAAAATGAACGCAAAAGATATTAGGCCTAATAATATCTAACAGAGCTGTGGAGTCAAAAGTCAGAGAAGATGTTACGACTCCGCCCTCAAAATAAAAACTTAACGTTGGACCTATAATAACAATTTATAATAAATACATTTAATTTTAAACCCATTTTATTTTAAGACCAATATTTTTAATTTTCTTTGGCAAATTTATTCAAATGTAGGGCCTAAATTCCCAATACCATAGAAGATTCCCATGAAGTCATGGCTGTATCCAAATAGTCAAGTACACTTGACTTGATGACTTTACACTTACCACGCACTTGAGATCGAAGACTGCAACAGACTATTTGAATCACAACATTATTTCCACACCCTTGAGTTTGCAGTTCTGCTTCCTACCAATGATCTTATAAACTATTTTAAGCGTCATTTATCAATCCAAATTAGCATAAGCTACTTAGAGATTTTTAGTGGCTTCTTTTCATTGGACATTACAAAATTCCAAACTATCCAACCCAACACAACCAGTAAAATTAACGTAAGTTATACTATCACATATCACAACACCCTACTAGCTCTATCTCTAGCAGACAAACAATTAAACAGTTGCTGGTCAAACTGCATCAACGGCGTGTCAAGGGCAACTTGCTAATACCCTTGGACTCAAGGGTGTTTGAGGGCTGTATCAGCACACTTCATGACTATTCGGACGGATTTACACTTGGTCACGTGATTGCCATTTGTTACTACCAAGTGTACGTCAAGGGTCGATGGCATGTGAAATAGACTATTTGGACATAGCCCATGTGTTTTTGGGCATTTTACTGCAGTGAATTTGTTACTTATTATTAAAATAACTTACATTGACCATTTTTGAAGTAGGAGTTGAAGTTAAAGGCTTGGTGTGCCTACTCTGAGAGATAATGTTCCCAGCTTCTCCTAGTGCTTGGTGACCAATATCCTGTGCCTCTGATTGTTCTAAATGTACTCCAGGAGAAAATGTTTCCAGCTTGTCCTAGTGCTCGGCGACCTACATATTCCATATCGCTGCAGCAGTCTCCCTGCAAAGTTTAAGAAGCTTCTCGTGCCTGGACGCATACAACACATCCTCTGCACAGGCAACCTATGTACCAAGGAGTCTTATGATTACATGAGGAGCCTTGCGAGTGACGTCCATGTTGTCCGAGGGGACTTTGAGGAGGTGAGAGTACCATCTTCTGTCTGCATAATCCTTTGCTTAAATACCTAATCTCAAACATAGTTAATCATTATCATCATCATCAACTGTTTCTAGCCTGTGGCCAGGTCAATTTAGTAAAATACCTCCATCCTCCCCTATCCTTCAACAATTCTTTCTTCTTTAATTGCTTCTGTTCTTCTCCCTTCACTTAAACCCTTCTGTTATCTGCTCCTCCCATTTCTTTATTGGCCTTCCTTGTGGTTTATTTCCTACACACGTCATTTCCAACATTTTCTTCGGCGTCCTCTTTTATTCCATTCTCATTACATGGCCAAATCATCTCACCCTTGCTTCCTCTACTATCTCCTGTACCCACTGTACTCCTACTCTTTCCTAGATAACTTCATTCCCATGGCCTCCCCTTTCCTAGTCTTTCTTGCAGTCACTGTTCATGTTTCTGGTGCATATGTGACATTGGGTACAAAGTACGCCCTGTAAATCAGTTCCTTAGACTTCATAGAACCTTCCCTTCTCGATAGTAGGTCTCTTACGCACCCAAGACCTTAGTTTGGGGGGGGGGGNGGGGGGGGGGGTGTTCAACTCCTGCACCCTCCCAAATTTTATGAACAAAATATATATGACTTTATTTATGGATCAAACAATATCCTTCTGAATTCCTTATTCTTCTCCTCTACTGGTTCCTTCACCCTGTCGCTCCACCAGAGTGTCTCCTTCTCCTTCCTCTTAATACTTGTCCTCCCACATACCTCCTCTGCTGCTCCCACCAGACCGATCTTAAACATCTCCCATTCAACCACTACACTTTGCATCTCATTCTTGGCTATTAAACTTCTTGCCTTTTTTTAGTTACATAATACGTCTTTCCTCTTCATTTTTTAGCCTCTACACTCTAATTATTTTTTCTTGTCTTACTACCCTTCTCCTACATTCCCATCCCTTTGTCTGCCCCTAACGACCTGTGGTCACTATCTGAGGACACACTTGGTAATACCTTGATGTTTATTTAGTCTATCACAGACTTCTGCTTCCCATCCCAACCCTATCTAGTGATATTATGGCGTTCTCTTTCCTTCTTATACCAGCTGTTTGCCACTTTCATTGTATTTCTTGCACATAACTCCAACAACCTTCTACCCTCCTTGTTTTTCTCTCACCGTTCTTCCTTCCCTAACACTTCCTCAAACCATACTCTTTCTTTTCCTAATTTTGCATTCAGATTGCCCATCTATCTGACCCTCGTTTCTCATAAGCCTTACTAGGTCTTCCTCAAACTTGTCTGTTTCTTCTACTGGGTACTCCACTTGTATGACCTCCACCTTTTTTCCTCTGTCATTTATTGTCATCTTCTTTAGTCTATCGTTCATCCCTACTATCTCCGCCTGTAACCCTTCCCTCACTACGAAGCCTACTCTCTTTCTCCTCCCTTCATCACTCCCCATCCAATGTCAAATGAAATTCCTTACTTCCCTCTCTACTTGATCTCGCTCAGGCCCAGGACACCCACTCTCCTCTCATCCATCATGTCCACAATCTCTTACACTCAGTGTTCCAATGTTTAAAGTCCCTATTCTTAGCTTATGGTTGTCAACAATTTTTCCAATCCAGCATTTTACTATGTTTTCTCGAGTATGGGTTTGTTTCGGCCACCATCTTACTGTCGTGGCCTAGCCTACACCTAGGTAGCAAGGCTGCTGCTTGCAGGTAGACCTTTTCTTGGTGGTGACCTTCCCTAACTAAGGCTCTGGATGCTGATGATGACCTAGCTCATCATCACCAATCAATCCTCTCACTCCCAGCCCACCAAACTGGTGGACAACTGGTCAGACCCTGTTCCGAGCTTGCTGCCCCGTCTCCTGTCTCTCGTCTGCACCTTACCTGGTTTCCGCTGGGGTTAAACCCAACCTCTAACAGGTTACTCGGATCTCGGGGTACACTACATCACTTGGCAGTGAGATCAGGATTGAGTAGGAAGGGCTAAGCGCACCCACTAGTTAAGCTCCATGCATTGTGCATCATTACTTCATTAGTACCTCTATATAGTTTTTGGTTCAAAACCACTCACTCATTTGTTGGATTAATAAACCTGAATGTTATGGATCATCTTTATTTAATTTATTTTAAAAAAAAAGGAGCTTTTGTAATAACTACAAGCTATATATCGCCTTTACCGTATGTCTTAACGTCAACATTTGTATTAATGGTTACCAATGCATCTACGCTAATTATTTGTAAGTTGAACTCTCAGTGTTCTGCCAATAACCCTTTTCCATCCGAGTGGAATTATTAGGTATCCAGGAGGGAGCAGTGAAATACTTTGCAACATTTTATGATTTGTGCAACAAACATTGATTTTAGCAGGGTAGTCAAAAAGCCCTGGGGAGAACACTGAAGTTTGGTCAAAATTATTTAAAACTCATTATAGAGTAAAATATTACACCAACCACACTTTGAATGCATCTTTCAACAACTCATATTAGACATTCTGGTTAATATTGTATTTGGTTAACAGTGTAAAACCTTTTTTACATTCTTGCAACCCCTCAGGTAGAGATTTTGTGATTGTCAAAAAATCACTTTTGAGATTTTAATAGATATCATAGTTTCATGACACACAACCTGAAAGAGTGTTTTTTATGCCTTTTGTGTGTTTGTGTTTTTAACTTTATCTAAAACTGAAACCATTTTACTGATCGGGCTAAAACTTGGTATCTAGGGTTTTCATAGGGTTGCCTCGAGGACTTTTTGGAATTAGATAACCCTAAAATTAAGGGTAGTTTACTCAAGAGCTAAAAGCAAAAAAATAAAATCTTATTTCTCGAATTCCACTCTAACGATTTTGAAAAATTTGTATCTTGGCACTGTTCAACATTACAAACAAAATGGCATTTCCCATGAAAATGACTTTGAGAGTACTTTACAAAAATAGTATCTCCAGTTTTGATCATATCTACCCAACTATTTGAGATAAGAAATAACTTATCATTGTGAAGTTGTAGGACTATTAAAATATAAACTTACATTTGAAATATATTTTTATAGAACTAATAGTGTCTGAGCTATTGGCAAATACATTTTTTAAATTGGGGTCTGAGAAATTGGGGGGTTGATTGTTATGCTTTTCGGTGAACGGACGTTGTACTTTTTTCTCAATATGTTTCTGTTACAGTGTATATTAGTATATTATTTTATGTATGCTTTTTTTCCATTATATTTCTGCAAAAAATAGTTGTATTTAATTATAACACTATTTACAAATGTATGATGCACTGACTAACCTCAACACAATGTTAGTATACAACTCTGTTCTTGACTATTAGTGCAACTGATATACAGTGACACATTCTATTAATTTGATGCAGAATATAACATTCCCAGAGCAGAAAGTGGTCACAGTCGGGCAGTTCCGTATCGGCCTGACTCATGGTCACCAAGTAGTTCCCTGGGGTGACCCAGAGTCCCTGGCGCTCATCCAGAGACAGTTGGATGTGGATATTCTCATCTCGGGTCACACCCATAAGTTCGAGGCCTACGAGCACGAAAATAAGTTCTACATCAACCCAGGGTCGGCAACTGGAGCATACAACTCTCTGGACACGTAAGTTACAAACATCCAGTGATTGTACGGCGCATCACCAGTAATGTTCGCTCGTGAGTAGTACTCAACAGAACTGAGTAGTTCCACATCAACCCAGGGTCGGCAACTGGAGCATACAACTCTCTGGACACGTAAGTTACAAACATCTAGTGATTGTACGACACATCACCAGTAATGTTCGCTCGTGAGTAGTTCTCAACAGAACTGAGTAGTTCTACATCAACCCAGGGTCGGCAACTGGAGCATACAACTCTCTGGACACGTAAGTTACAAACATCCAGTGATTGTACGACGCATCACCAGTAATGTTCGCTCGTGAGTAGTACTCAACAGAACTGAGTAGTTCTGGTACTACACTAGAACTCGTGTAAGTGGCAGACAGTAGGCTGGTCTCACATCATGTAGCACTAACATCAGTCTTGTCTCCAGGTCTATAATCCCGTCGTTCGTGCTGATGGATATCCAGAGCGCCACCGTGGTGACGTACGTCTACCAGCTGGTCGGAGATGAAGTAAAGGTGGAAAGGATAGAGTATAAGAAAAGTTAGAACTCTCAGAAGTGATTATATAATATAATATATTATTCCTTTTGGTTCAAATTTCTAGAGTATAATTTACTTTAGAAAACATTGAACTTGAGCAACTTTAACATTTGGGAAAATAACTTATGGAATAAACTTAATGATATTTAAGAATCTGTAAAAAATATATAATTTTATTCTTCTATCAGTTGTCATAAAGCCATTGAAATGTAATCTATCTGTTAAAAGATTGTCATGAATTGCTGCATGTGTGTATATGTTAGAAAAGTGTTATTATTGTTCATTGTTTGATTAGCACTCTTGATTCTTGTGTACAAATATATTTTCAAAATATTGTCTAATAGTTAAGAAACTCATTATGTTTGAACTTGGAAATCTGTATCACAATCCTCATTTTTTAGATGCAATATCAAATTTTATTTAAAATACATGCTTAGTCTAATTGCCATAGATATAACCTATGGCAGTGGTCAAGCAGTCTCTGGCGCTAGACACCGAGTCAACTTTGAAATCCATGCAAATTGAGGTGCACTTCCTCCTACCTATAAAACCGTTATCAGGAAAACATACATTTAAAAAAATATACTCACTGATTTGAAACCTGCTGGACCAACTTCCAAGCGTTCTTACGTCAAGCCACGTGTTTTTTATCTGCCAATGTTGACATCTCAAAGGTGTTGCAAATATTAGCTAATAAACTTTTAATTTTTAAACTTTAAAATGTTCTCTTAGTGGTGATCAAACTATGCTTTCAAGGTTCATAAATAGTCAACTTCATTCTGTTGTAGTCGTATAGATCTTGACTGAAATAATCCTTAGACTAGCACCTGGTCATCGTTTAAATTAAATGTAAGCTCTAACTTAGATTATATATAATTTATTGGAAAAATTTAGTGTGCCTCAATCTAGCAAATAAAATAATTTGGTGATATTATATTATATAAATTCAATTGTAAGATTGATTTGTATTATTTATAATTATATCCACTATAAAACAGGTGTAGTTAAGTTCTATTTTAAAAATAATGGTCATAGTGGTTCTTTACCATGATTATTGCAAATTTAACAAATCAGTAGTATCTGAACTCTCTACTATGGATAATTCTCTAACTTTATTCGGAAAAAAACAAAATTAATTTGAAAATTATCCAGGTTGGGCCGGTGCTGGTTGATCATTATTTTTGTAGCGAGGAGGTGGGCAATTACCCAAAAGAGGTGTGTTTAGGAACTTCCTCCCTCTTCCTCAAACCCAATAGTTCTGGGGTTTCTACACCAGCAAATGTTTCTCAATTGAATGCCTATAAGTCATCCGACACCTTAGCTCAGTCGGTAGCGTGTTTGTACCGAGCCAAGGGTACCAGGTTTGATTCCCAGCATGGCCGAAAGCTTTATCATTGGTAAAATGTGGGTTTATTCTTTCACATTGATGAATTAACGGCTGGGGACTGGATGTTGTTCCTGTCCTAGTCCTAAGTTATATTATAAGACATATGAAGCTATGACAGACCTAACCAGCCGGTAGAGGAAAATATATGGCTTGGATAAAAAACTGACCCAGCCCACAGGCGGGAAACTGTCATGGATGTAAAAAATGCCTATTGGTCATTAAAGTGGTCCTTGATTAAAAAAAATTAAAATCCAATAGAATGTTTTCAAAGTAGTCTTCTCTCAGATTTTTTTTAAAAGTTTGGCTGCCCCTAGAAGATTTAGAATGTTCTTCCCCATTTTAATATTAGTTTGAAACTCTTTTATAGAAATGTAACAAATAGCCGAAACTATTGTTAAAGCGTTTTAATGGGGATAATACCACCAGGAATTCATATTCTGAAAATTGAAAAATGACACCTGGACACGGGAATCGAACCCGGGACCTTCGGCTTAGTACGCCACTGCTCTTACCACTGAACTATCCAGGATTCGTTCCGTGCCCATGGTCATTCTTCAGTCATAGTTTAAGGCAGAGTCTAATAGTCTAATAATGACCATGGGCACGGGACGAATCCTGGATAGCTCAGTGGTAAGAGCAGTGGCGTACTAAGCCGAAGGTCCCGGGTTTGATTCCCGTGTCATTTTTCAATTTTCAGAATATGAATTCCTGGTGGTATTATCCCCATTAAAACGCTTTAACAATAGTTTCGGCTATTTGTTACATT
>CABFOV010008922.1:8352-21502 GCA_902141375.1 Timema poppense
CCCAACCCCAAACTGTACAGTAACACACTGGCCTCACTGGAATGTGCGCGAACAAGGTTACGTCACCACCGCACAGGGTGACTGCAAAATTACAGCCGACCATACATGATTTTTTATTGTTTCTTAATCGCGTTATAGTGAAAACGTTTATAGTGATAGCGCGTATAACGAGGGATACCCGTTTTCAACGGTCCCATTGTACATTTTTCTAATTTATTTTAGTCATGCCAAACATTATAATTAATACACGCAAAACAAATCAAGGAAATTTATATCTGACGTGGTTTAACTAAATATTATGAAACACTGAAAATTAAAGTAGGTTTCCTTACACCTTTTCCCTATATTCGTTACTAGCCATAAGATCACTAACGAGTTTTGCAATTTTAAAGTTCGTTTAGCCTCTAACGGTATGCATTCAGCAGACACAGGTGATTTAGTCTCAGATAGTTTTTTTTTCTTCGTACAAGCATTGAACACCTTCTTTCTGCAGTAGCTGATGTAGCTGGTATCACTAACAATTTTCCAACAGTGTGCACTCCAGGCACATTTTAGTTTTGTTATGTTACCTTAATGCGAACTTTGTATCTTGCTTCAACAAGATCTTTACATATCTAACAGTTTTACTATATTATTTGGGGGGCGGGAAGGGGAGTAAAAATGATATTTTTTTAACCCTCTCAATTGTTTTTTTGGNNNGGGGGGGGGGGGGTAAAATTTAACACCACACCCCCCCCGTTCCAGCACCACTGCATAGTGATCTATTCCAGACGCTTTAAAAGCTTGACGAGGACGAACCAGCGTTGAAAACTTTACTTTAAAAACCTTTCATGCTTCCCTGATTGATATACGTTTATATGAAGGTACATTGACGGCTTCTATAGCTTTCTTCATTGCCTCAGAATCGATGGGTACCCTTTTATTGCTGGTTTTACTTCTTAGCATTGTAACTTACAGCAAAACACTACCAAATATTAATATCATGTATCTAGGATCACTGATCCATGCTACAAGATGGCGCATTTTGAAATGCAAACAACAATACTTCATAGGGGTTATGTTTAATTCAACAAAACAACATGTAGTTTTAATCAACATATAATAAATAATCAACAGGCCTATGATGTTGTTCCTTGTTCCATACCACTTGGCACTAAAATAAATGAGAACCAAAACCCTAAATAGTTAAAAATTACAATAGATAATTTATTTTTTATCCCAGCCAAACAATCTGGTCATTAACAACACTTCCATTCCACATGTCATCACTGCCCTCTGGTGAGTAACACTTAAACTACTGCAAACCTTTTCTCCTAGGTGGCAGCACAAGCCAGGAAAAAGAAAAGTGATCCATGGTACACTCATCAAGGTACAACAAACTCCTCCTACTGAAGATTCAAAACCCTTCAAACAATCCTCCACTTTCTCAGAGCTTTATGTTGTGATCCTGTTAAACAGTACTTTAATTGAATATATTTAAAAATAACACCTGGACACTGGAACGCTTAGGTGTAGTTTTTTAATTTATTCGAATGCAACTAAGTGGGCGGCTGATTTCCATGATTACAATAATTCATCCCACAAGCTTCGTATTTCATATAAAATTAATTGTACAGTGTTTCTTTCTTCAAAATTAATTTATTCTTTAGAAGAAGATTGTGTCTTTAAACAAATGGCTTTGGTATCAGACCTGTGACATTTGGTCAAAAATAAGCTAATTACATATTTTCGTAAGTTTTTACTTTCCCGTTATCTTATAGGTAGAGAAAGTATTGTGATCGTCAAAAAAATCGAACTGAAGGTTTTAATGAATCTTGACGTTTCGTGAGGGCCTCCCTCCCTCCCCCCCCCCCTAATCCAAAAAAGTATTTTTTGAATTTCTGTATGTCTGTCTGTACCTCCAACTAGAGCCTAAACTATTTTACCGATCAGGCTAAAGCTTGGTATCTAGGGTTTCTATAGGGTTGACCTGAGGGTTTTTTGGATTTGGATATCTAACCCTAAAATTAAGGGTAGTTTACAAAAGGGTAAAAACAGAAAAAGTCTGTTTTTTCAAAATTGGCTCTAACAATTTTAATTAAATTTCATTTCTAAACATTTATATATATTAAAAACATAATGGCTTTTCTCAATATTTTGGCAAAATGACTTTAAGGGCTCCGGTCTGATGCGTAAATTATATTATTTTTATAGTATCTCCTAAGCTATTTGAGATATGAAATTACTTATAGTTAAAAATATGTAAGTCTCTTTATAATACAAATATTTTATAAGAAGCATATTTTTATAAAACCAATAACTTTCAAGCTATACGTGTATATATATTAATTTTTCGAACACAAAAAGTATTGCGACCGCAAAATAAAATCTAACCTGGAATGTTGATGGATGTCGACGTCTCAAGGCCCCCAAACCCTAAAAAGTGGTCTTTGCAATGACGTCTGTCTGTGTGTCTGTTTTAAACTTAAAACTAAGAGTAGTTTAATAATGGGTGAAAAGATGAAAAATTGATTTTCTCAAAGTCGACTCTAACTATGTTGATTATATTTCGTATCTAGCTGTTGATTAAGATTATAAATAAACTGGCTATTTTAATTTTACTATGAAAATGAATTTTAGGGTACTTTACAGACGCAGAAATTTCCGTATCTCCGCAACTATTTGAGACACTAAATAACTTATCATTGAAAAATTGTAGTACTATTAAAAATAAAAATTGTTATATGAAATATATTTTTATAAATCCAACAGTTTCTGAGATATTGGCAAATATATTAATACCATTTTGTAAGCTTTAGTTGTAAAGAGATACTACTTAAATTTTAACGCAATAATTCTCCAATGCCATAGAGTAATTAAATATAAGTAAGTCTCTAAAAGTTTATGTTGTTTTTCCTTAAACCTCTTAGGAGAAATATTTGTATAACAATGATCTATATCCATTTTAGACTCAATAATCAATATTTATATTTTTTATTTGTCAAAATTTATAAATGAGGAATTTAATAGCAATGCGATGACATGAAGATTTGCAACACCTAATAAAATTTCGAAAATTTTAACAGGAAGTTTAAATTTTAATACGAAGTGTTGACCCTTGTGGACCCAACATTGATCTTTTTTATCGGTCCAAACATACAAATGAGGACATTAAATTATTTAAAAACAAAATTTAAAACCGAGACTAAAAAATAGAGTTTTACATAAGTATAGTGCAAGTTATGCTTGGGTTTGCTAGTGTATATTATTTCGTTTCACATATATTACGAGTATTACGAGTATTACGAATGTAAAGTTTGAAATCCTTGTGATACCTTTCTCTTCCATTTTGGCGTGAATATTATTATAAATAACAAACAACCTCTTAAATAAAATGAGATTTCTGGACGTCTTAAAAATGTTTTTACTTATCTGTGTTCTTAATTATTGTAATAAGCACTTTTATGGAAAACCGAACTTACGACAAATGTAGCAAGTAGTTTTGTTCCTAGCTTTTGTATAACGTAAAAAACACCCTATTATTTAACAATATATTAAGGTTTTTTTTGTACTTTAATGTATTTAATATAACAGTTGTTAACGCCTAAATTTAAGGAAAAAAAGGAAAACAACACTGAAAAATGATATGTGAAAGACCAGCCACATATTTATTACACGAGCAAGATTCTAAAGTTTCTCATGAACACCCGAGTCGGTGAATATCTCACTCATAGCTTTTTACCTCATTGACAAATTTCGACCAAACTCAGAAAAAATAAATGAACAACAAAAACAAAATTGTTTTTTCTTACTTTCTCACAAATAAATAAGGTATTGTAATTGTGAAAATTGTTGACATCGATATTAGGCTGACTTTTTATGTGCCCCAGAGTCCAAAAAAAAAGTTGGTCTTGCGATTACTATATATTTCCCCAAGTCTTGCATCTGGGACTATAGCTGGAACAGATGGATGTCATGTATTTTGTTCAAATTTTATTTATAGAAGTTAAATGACCATCCCTTGGAACATTATTTTGATTTAGACTTTCACCCTTAAACTAAGGGTAGTTTACTAAAGCCTGGTTTGTGAAAATTCAAGATTAAAAAAATAGCTTGTTCGGTTTTGTTAAATTAGATATTTGGAAAATGTTTGATACGCCAAATAACACTGAATAATTTTTTCATGGAAAAATTTGCTCTAGGGTAATTTAACAATGATTAATTTTAACATTTGAAATGCAAAAAAAAATAAAAAAAAGTCTGTAACGATATGTTCAAAATGGGTATTTAAGAAGTTTTTCAAATTACATATACTACGTACTCTACCTTAAAAAAATATTTTCAAGGTTAGGTTACCGATGATGACTTATTTTAACAAAGTTTGTTAATTTTTCTAAAATAAATTAATTTAAGGCTAGTTTGCTTAAGAAAGGTTTTAGGCAATTTGAAATTTTTAGAAACTGCCCTTTTCGATTTAGCTCAAATTGAGTAGCTGCGAATTGTTTTACGTGATAAATAATAATAAATAATTTTATTTTTACAAATATAATTAAATTTAGAGTAGTTTACTAATAATTGATTTTTGAAAGTATGATACATAGCCTAACATATAATTCTAGTAACAAAATCTAGTATCCTGCTGGTCAGAATAATATCCATTAAAGAGTTGGCAATCCTGCACCCACCCAAAGATGGGTCCTATGGTTCCAGAGATGCGTTAGAGGGGGAGGAGGCTGGTTAGGCTGGTGGAGGAGGTACAATTTGTTGTAATTTCAAAAGCGGTTGCACATCTTCAGATCAACACATTTCTTCTATTAAGTCCTCAGTACTCATGTGTTAATATAGACCTATAGAATAGTTCGATATTAGGTCTGACCAAAATTTGCACTTTCACGTTAAAGAGATAGAAAATACACAATGTTCCAAATAAAACCGGCCCCAAACGCAAAATCACAGTTATACTCACAGACACATGTGGATATCGGAGGTTCACTGACCTTGTACGCATGTGCCATTGGAGACAGCAGACGTCGGCGAGCGGAACTATACAAAGCTGCTGGTGGCGCACATTTCGAACACAGACTTTGAATTACGGTGCGTTTGGGGCCGATTTTATTTAGGACAGCATATATTTAACATTATTGTGATTTGGAATGGTCTAAAAGTCCCCATTTTCTTACAGTAAAAAATGTAACCAATTTTCATACATCAGAGAGAGTTTGATTGTTAGGTCTGTCACATAATCGGAAGTCGCATAGTTGTAGTCTACACTCTACACCACATAAAATGTTAGATAGACCATGATTGTCTCAGAATATCAATGAGAAGTAATTCTGTACGCCTTTGTTGGGCATATTTAATCGAATAAAAAAGCTTGTATTTTTTAATAAATAGTGTTGATGATGGCTATCATATTATTTATTATAACATTTATATTTAAAATCAATTTATCTCCTGAACTACACATTAAAATGTAGGCATACATAACCGAACACTGTGCTATTTGGATAATATACTTTTATTTAATGAGTATTTGTATTAAGCTCTAGAATCTTTGAAGTCAGCTTGATAACAGATTGGCACGCGATATCTCCTTGTTGATCAGGTACGGAAAATTGTTGGATCATAAAGAAGGATGATCTAGTACCCGATAGCTTCGGGAACACCGTGGTGGGGTAATATGTCTCCAGTGCTATCATAGTTAAATGTAGGAGGGGCGGCTCCACCTCCCGTGTTTGTTGAATCTCTCTCTGGAATACTGAATTCCGTGGAAGGACCGCTCATGACTGAGGGTGCTGAGAACCCAACATTGTTAACAGTATTGCTGACTTGCTTTTGCGTCTTGTACTTGATGAAGTAGACCTCTGGTTTAGAAGGCAGGGCGGGTGCTGGGTTGGGGATGAAAATATTGTCGGTTTCCTCAGGTTTCTTGACGAGCACGTAGATCAGCGTCTTCTCTTGGTCTTGGATGAACTCGGGGATGACGGGGTTGACAGGGGTGGGCGCAGTAGGAGCCTTGATGAACACGATCTTGTAGTTGATCCTGGCTTGCGCTGGAGCGATGACTCGAGGTGGCCTGAAGTCATCATTGTCAGGTGGGTATGAATAGAAGTAGACGCTACTTGTTGTCAGTCTTCCCTTATCATAGCTCCCGGTACCATTATACATTGGTCCAATATTGGGAGCTCCATTGGCAGGACGTCCAGCACCGGCACCCACTCCATTTTGACGGACCAATCTACCTTTATTAGCAGAGTCTGACACATCTCCCCTTCCGCTTTCAAAGACAGTATCGATACTGCTTCCGGAAACACCCGCGTCGACGCTTCCAAAGCCACCTCCTCCTGCGATTCTACCTCTAGATACTTCACCACCGAAACTGGAAGCATCGAAGCTTGGGCGGAAGTTGTCAAAGCTGCCAGAGGTGACAGTTGCAGGCGGTGATCTATAATTCTTGGAGAGGACATTGTAGGAGTAGCCAGCCCCAGGATGCGCTGCGACGAGCATCAGCGTCGCCACAAACTGCACAACATAAACTTGTATGTATAAGCGTATCCTATACACTTGCTGTGATCTTATCATATGGCAGCATCAAGGAATCAGATATTAGCAAAATGATCCCTAATGCATATTTACTTTACAATTAATATACATGCATACTGTAAATTAAGGGGAGAGTCGGTGAGTACCGATCAGCTTTTTACTAGATGGGTTTCACACGAACGAGGCTCTGATTTGTGCTGTTCCCTAGCAAGACATATTGTAACGATACTTTTTTGACAGTTGGAGAGTAAATCCTTTGCTATTTGGACATTAATGGAATATTTAAGATTTTAGAGTTTTCAAACTTTTGTTGTACTTCAACAATATTAACCCTTAAACACTCAGCGCGCCGAAATTTCGGCGCGCCATGGTACTGCTAAAACACTCTCAGGGCCGATATATCGGCTCCAGCTAGATCTGGCCGTGTAAGTTTATTTTTAATAACTAGGTGGCACCACACACAGTATTCTAAATATTTAGGTTTATTTCATACTTTTTCCAACAGATAGCACCATTGGTCTTGGAAAAACTATTTATTTTGAACAGTTGAAATATGTAATACTCATTGTTTACATCGTGATGTGAATACGTTTCTAGTTCGTGGGTTTTTCCTTATTCCTTATTTATATAAATATATTTGCTTCCATTATTTTTCTTACCTGTTTTATTTTTATATATTATTTATTATATTTTCGTTGTTTTATTCAAAGTTTATTATTTATAAGTGTTGTTTAGTTGAAATATTCTAGCTAGGCAATGGCCGGTCCAAGTTCTAGGCTAAATGACTCGGACATTTTAGACTATTTAGATACCATTGACAGTGACAGCGACTTTGTGAATGAAAGATATTCTGACATCACTAGTGATGATGATAGTGTGCCAGATCCTGGGAATCCAGCTGTTCATAACATGTGTGACAGTGATGAGATTGATATGGATGATGAAGACTACAGGAAGATTGTCACCTGAGCAACCTCTTCCCTTTACATTATTTTACAAAATGTTTGGTAGTTCACAATCAAAATAAGCTACAAACACCAAACTAGTATCAAATTTTACAGAAATAAATTATCTTTCCTGCAGGATGACTGATGAATAAGGAAGACAAGGAAATAATAATATTTTTAGCTCTGAATTAGAAATTTTAATTCAATTTTTACGAATTTTTAAAAGTAGCTTTTTAATTTAAAAATAATATATGTTATTATTACTATACTTAATAATATCTATTGGTGCATAATTCGTTCGCAAGATTCATTAAAACATAGCCAACTGGTTGTCTTTACCCGCCATTTTTGTTTGACAAGTTTGCATCGGGTAAAACCGGTCACGCTTCTCGCGGCTAGTACCGATTAGCATATCAAAATTATCGGTATTACCCTTCATTGATTTAAATACATTTAAACTGAAAGATCAATTATTCTGGAATAAATTATATATATATATGCAATCTTTTTTTTAATCACCATTTTAGCTTTACTAATGGAAATCTCTCCATTCTATTATGTACAGATGCTAAAATTAAAGTGAGCTAAAGAAAAAAAAGATAATATAAGAACAAAATAGGAAAAGAGCTGATTTTTTTTAAAAATCGTGTTCCAGAATCTAGTAGAATTATAAAGCTTATTAAAAAAACTCGAAGGAATATCATATTTTAAAGCTCCTTTGAGGAGGGAGGTTTAATTGAAGATGAAATCTGTGAGGACGATGAACTTGATGATATCTGTCCACTTTTAGAGTCCTCTGAAAATGAATTGTGCTCTGTTTGTGAGGAGTTTGGTAGAAACAATGAATTATGGTACCAAAGTGTGTTGTGTTCCAAATAGGCACATACTGAGTGCAGTAGCTGGGCAATGCAGAGGGTTACAGGTGTGACCCATGTAGCCCATCTCCAGTGAATCATAAGATATAAATAACTATTATACTAAATCATTACTTTTAAAGGGTAGTTAAAATTTAAAAATAAGATTTAGTCAGTAACTTTTTATTAATTACTAGCATTGATTATTTTAAGGTAAAGTATAGGATATAAAGTTCATAAAATAATGTTTTCGTAGGTCAGTTGAGGGATAATCGTGTAAAATAAAACGTCTCAGGAGTTTTAATAAATTACGAAATAAGCATATATCTACTTTTTATTTTTGTACTATGATTTCCTCAGTCACCAAATTGGCTTAAGATTTTATCTGGACATAAAAACTATTGAAATACACTTAATATGTGTTTTTTTAAATAATAAATTTAAATTTTCAATAATCATATTTAAATTAACTTCTCTTAAATCATTTTTATATGTAAAAATAAAAATATCTTATTTATCATGACAAATGATTCCCCCTCGATACCCATTATGCACTAAATCTCAAATGATATTTTTTTTTAAATTTCTAAGATTTTTCAAAATAAACTAATATTACATGAATTTATTCTAGAAAAATAAGCCCAATTAATTATTTATCGGTTTTCCACTCTCCCTCCACGCAAATGTGGGTTCACTACTACTAATTCAACCTTCCCAATTCCTAATCCATTAGAGTAACTAGTACTTAAAGCGTATAACCCGAACGGGTAGTAAGACGTGGTGCTAAATATTATATTATTATAAATTATTTATTATGTAAAATGGTCCCTATATACCAGTTTAAAAAAATGTTTGTCATTTTAAAAAAATATTCTTTTTTCAAATATCATTAATTAAAAAGAATTTTCAAATTATATTTTAAAGAAAAACAAACAAATTATTTATACCGTAAAAAACTTACCGGATATCAATTTCTAACCAAATCATTAAAGCCATTTAAAAAAGTTCAAATTAATAAAAACAGCTATCAATAAAACTCCCTTAAACATATATCCCCCTTACCCCCCAAAAGAGTATACATTTTTATTTATCATGTCAACACTCTCCAAATATAAATTTTAAACAAAATCGCTAGCTCTATATTTGAAGAAATTTGAATCAAAGAAGTTCATCAGTAAGATATCCCTATCGTTAAACGGAACTCCCCCAAAAATTCTACTATACATCAGGTTATTTTTCAGATCAAACCTTCCCTACATATAAATTTTAAACAAAATTGTTAAAGCTATTCTTTAAAATTTGGAATATAAAAAAACGCTCGTCACTAAACCACTTTTTATATAGGCCTAAGTGCTCAGTTCAATATATATATATATATATAAAATTAAAAAATCCTGTGGCATAGCCACATAACATCTAAAAGTCAAGCTTGAACAAAAACCATCAAACGATTTTGGATATAGGCCCAGGGACAGACAGACAGAAAAACAGACAGATAGAATGGTAAAAACAATTTTTTTGTGTTCGGATTACCATGAAACGTAAATATCATAACGTGGAGGTCAAACATTTTCAAGATAACATTATTTACAATAATTACAATATTTATTTAAGAAAGTATTAAATTCAAATAAAGGGTTATTAGGGTCAGTAACTATAATTATAATGAGTTCCAAATTAACACTCCATTACCCGCCTTGGTGGCGTAGTTAGCTAACGCTCTAGTCGTGTTGAGGTGGAATACCGAGGACGGGGAAATTCAGGTTCGAATCTCGGTCGGGTGAACTGGAAGTGCTTTTTTTCCTAAATGGTTTTACACTCTTCCTCCACGCAAACGTGTGTTCACCTCATCTAAATTCAACCTTCCCTTTTCTTAACCCATTAGCGTAATTAGTGTATAACCTGAACGGGTAGTAAGACATGGTGCTAAATAATTTAAAAAACAACAACACTAGTTCACACCTTAGTCTACACCACGCCCTACTGTGAGTCGATTCAACAAAGTTTATTAAAGGCTACTGTTTAGCGTTTTCCATTACGTTGCTTTTGTAATCTTGCGCACGAGTTAATGTGTACTAAACCGAGAAAAAAATACCCGGTGTGTGCGTTAGTTCAATGCCAACGTATTATTATTATTAGCACCGCGTCTTACTACCCGTTCGGGTTATACGCACTTACGCTAATGTATAATGGTAGGGTGATTGTGAGATGAAATGGAGGACCTACAGTTTAACGTGGAATCCGAACCACGGTGGAGGCCTGGCATTCCCCACATTCACAAGATGTCTTGTCAGAGGTGAAGGAAGGGTTTGGTAATCAGATAAATCTTTGCTGGGAACGAGGATTGAACCCTGGCCGACAGCATAGAAGTCTGACACCTTACNCACATTCACAAGATGTCTTGTCAGAGGTGAAGGAAGGGTTTGGTAATCAGATAAATCTTTGCTGGGAACGAGGATTGAACCCTGGCCGACAGCATAGAAGTCTGACACCTTACCCCTAGACCGCTTTATTTTAAAAGTACTCATTAAAAACATACACAAAACGTGTTTTACCTCAAATCAATTTACTCTTAATTTTACTTCTGATTCCTACCTCTTACCACATAGCCGTGGCCTTAAAACACATAAATAAAAACCATAATATTGTTTTAATGACTGTCAATAGCAATATTCAAATTATGAAAACCAATTGATCTCGAAAGTCTATACTTCATTCACGGTAGGAGTTTACCTCTGAAAGGTCTTTTTCCCTACCAATATCCTACTATATAATAGATTTCTGGTAGGGAAAAAGGCCTTTCAGAGGTAAACTCCTACCGTGAACGAACTTTACCTTACTTAACAACTGCACATCCACTGCAAAGAGACGAATACCTTCTGACTCTCAAGGCAAGATGACGGCTTGTGAGGAAGATTTGCATACAAGTCAGACTTGATCGTTTGACAATCTATATCAGGATTTTTTCCAAACCTTTTTACGATTACAGATCCCTCTATGGATTGATCAATATGAACCCATACCCCCATTCGTCAAACTGTCGAAATCATTTTCATCATCATCACCAGTCTAATAAGGTACCAGAATGACTTCGAAATATGTCAATAGCTTGGTTTTACGTTACACATGGATAGCTAGGAACAGAACAGCTGAAAGAAAAATCATAAGAATCGTATCGTATTTACCTACTTACTGTATCTACGGTACTAGGAAATCAAAAGGCCATTGCCGTACTTACAAAAGTACGCCATCTACTACTATATAGAGCTAGTTCTATCCCCACCTCATTACACCCTTTATCTTTCAGATTCATTCTATTGTTCTACTCCCATCTGCGCCTAGGTCTTCCCAATGGGTTTACCAGTCAGTACTACAAATTTACTTTTAGAAAAACGTCAAATTACAACCATACAATCCGTATTGATAACGGTGATAGTTTATTGTAATTTAACAACATTTTTTTATTATTATTCTATTCAGAGAACGAGTCTTATACCACCATTATTTGGTTTCCATACCCCTAACGGAACTGGATTACCCTCGCCAAGAGGCCCCGATCTATACATAGATGATACAGTAATTATAATATTTGACCTAACTTAAGTTATCAAGTCCCATCCATTTAAAGAATTGCCGACAACCTTTTAAATATGGACATTAAAATGTAGTCAAATTCTGTTGTGATTGTGACAAATATTGATTTTATATTTTGCTACTATTACCCAATGGCCCCATAGTTTGATCTGATAATTAAATCAGGTTCACTCCCAAAGACTGATAATCTGACACATTTATCCTAGTAAATAGGGCGTTTGTATATAGAATCAGATTCGATTCCAGACACGGTCGAAACATACATAATTTTTTGAAATCAGGCTTATACTTTTTCGATGATGAGATGATCACAAGGGTACTGGGTATTTTATCTATTAAGCTAGCTAGTAGATTAACTGATGATATAATTAGTCGGGTCAAAAGTACAAGTTGTAATGATACGGAATTATAAATCCCAATAATTTATTATTCACATCTATATTCAAAATTACGATATTATAAATGAGAGCAGGTACAGTAGCCCCATGGCTTCTTTGGTGCTGACTGACAGCTCACAGCTGACTTCTGACGGCTTTGAAAAGTTACCGGACCAAATTATGTATCACTACGCCGAACCATATGATCTGAAAAAACATGTGTTTAGCAGCTGTCACTTCTTACAGTCAACATTTAGGTATATAATATATAATTCAGCTGTGAGCTGTCAGTCAGCACCAAAGAAGCCATGGGGCTACTGTAGTAAGATTTATTTGTGTTAAGTTGTTAGGTTGCAAGGTATGGAGAAAATTTTCTACGTATCTGTTTAAAAAAGAAAACGCAGTTTTGTAAACAAAAAAAAGAAGCTTAGAGAAGGTAATGTCGCTAAAGATTCCTCTTCAGAAGACGCATCTCTTTACTTTCTTTCCTGACGAGGAGCTAAGTAGGTAGAGTCATAGCGAAAGGAATAACACTAGAAGGAACCAAGGATAGGGCAAAACTCAGTCCATTTTAGAACAATGAAAACTGTAGTTCTGTCAGTACACCGTTGAGGAGCGCTAACAAACGTACTCTCAATTTTGGGCTCATGTTTTCGCGCCACGAAACCATTCATTATTAGACTTATTGCTTCCAAGTTGAGTAGATTCTCAAGTAATGAGCAGGGCTATAAGGCATTCACGAGCTAAGTTTACCTGGATGACAGCTAGAAATGCTACTAGAAGTAATCCCTAATATATCACTACGCCAACAGCTGACATCTATCACTTTGGATGACTAATGAAAACAGATGGTAAT